>LOJH01020321.1:0-20802 GCA_001685095.1 Ellobius talpinus
GGTGGGCAGAGGCGCCAGGAGGTCTAGCGTGCTGCGGTCGCCGTGCCGTGCCGCGCTGTGCAGCGCTTTGCAGAGCTCCACGTCTGACTGGCCACACTCCTCGGGTGGAGGAGGCTGGCATCCCGCTCTCCCGGACTTTCCTTCCTCCCACACCGCCCTCCAACTTCCAGCGCCTGGGAGCTGTCTCCTCCTGCGTGCCCTGGGGTGGGCGGGAGAAGGAGTCACCGCCTCCTGGTTGGAAGCCAGCACCAGGCAGACAGCTACGTCACCACACGGTGACCACACGTTGCGTGCAGCAGTGGTAGGGGAAACCCGAGGCTGTGCCCTGCTGCGGTCACCTGCCTATGAAAAACAGAACGTCACCTTCTCAGCCTTCAGGGTGTCCACTCTAGGACTGAAAGGACCTGCCCAGAGTTTGCTCTGCCAAGGCTACAGCAGTGGTCGGATGCCCCATGTTGAGGAAATCATCCTTCCTCACCCCTCACCTCATAGTCTACCTCCAGGGCAAAGCCTGAGCATGCCAGAGCCCAGCCTTCACTAGTACCACCCCGCATGGCCCTCTGGCCCTCTAGCCCTCTGTGACTTGTTGACTTTGGACATTCCTTCTTTTTCCGACACCCCACCCCAGGGTGGGGGTGGGAAATTGCACCAGGCTGGGATTTTCCACAATTTCCCATGGGGCAAAATAAACTGGAACAGGGACCTTCTGCCCTGGTTCAGGCCCATACTGTGGGAACAGGGTCGTTCAGGGAGGAAGGACCAGAGGAGCAAGAGGTGGAAGCCTAGCCATCTGTCCCTGGATGAGAGGAGAAAACGGGACTAGAAGAGCCTTGGGACCTGCGAGCATTCTGGGAGCAGTGGGAAGGGACACCCTGGCTGTTCTTGGAGAGGGCCCTCCATCTCTCTGGGCCTTTTTTTTTTAACGTCGTCTAACTGGAAGAACCAATGATGTCTCTCTGCCTTTAAGGCCAGGGATGCAGATCAGGAGCGGGGGGGGGGGACGACTGGACAGGTGGTTTAGAAGCTGGTCTGAAGGGGACCCTGCCTGTCTCAGCCCCGGGCCTTGCCTTGCTGTGCCTTCCCTTCAGTGCTATGTCTGTTGAACTCTGCAGACAGCTGGATGAGGTGTGCCTCCTAAGGGAAGTCTGGGCTTATACGCAGGAGAGATGGGTTAGGTGCTTGGGAGTCCCTGTCTTGGCTGGGGGGGGAGAGAGGGAGGGAGAGAGGGAGGGAGAGAGAGAGGGGAGAGAGAGAGAGAGATCCCCCACTGCTTCATTAAAGAGCACAGGTGGGGGAATAAAGCTACTGCCTGACACGGGGGGGTTGGTGGGGAGCAAAGGCCAGAGAAGGCTCCTGTGTGATAGAGTCTCCTGCATTGGCTTGCTGGAGGGATACAGATTTGGCCCTCTGGTTAAGTGGAAGAGCACCCAGGCAGAGGTATCAGTACAAGTAGAGTCCCCGAGGCTGGATTACTGAGAACATACAGGGCTGGGTGGGGGGTTTTGTTTAGGGTCGCTGGGGACAGGATGCTTCCTTGGGGTGTGGCCAGCCTTAAAGGCTGCCCCGCTCAATGCCCTGTCCCCCTTCCCAACCTCAGGATCCTACCTCCAAATATCTACGGCATGGCGTGTCGGCACTCTGTGCCTCAGTTTATCATCTATGAAATGCCGTGGTAGCAGGGCTTCTGCTAAGTAAGAACTGTATGGCTGATGGAGAGGAAATGCTTTTAACAGAGTACAGCGCACAGTGGTGTAAGCTATGGAGGCATTCTCATGGTGACACCCACAGAGGCTTGGGGAGGACAGTGCTGTCCCCAGGGTGGAACCCCAAGGGAAACTCAGTTTTGCCTCTGGAAAAAGGAACGCCATAACCTCACAGGTGGTGGAGGCTCAGCAAAGCTGCCCTAGTGGGTCCTCTGGAGTACAGTACTAGGGAAGCTCTGCCCATGCCCCTCCAGATGCTAGGTGCCCCAAAGTGAGGCGCCTAAAGGCCTCATTCATGTCCAGACCGAGGCAATTTTTGTGAGTTAGCTCATTTTTACCTGGCATCTGTGGAACAGTAAACACATTTCAGTGCGGAAAATGTGATGCTGGGGGGTAGCTTCATGTTAGACCCTGCAGGGGGGAGGTGACTGAGTGGAGCTGGGCCATAGCCCTGTGATGCCCACCCTGTTCTCTTGCCCCTCACTGAACCCAGGCTGAGGTATCAATGGCCATATCTTAGGTCTCCAGGCCATGTCATTGTACCGTGCACACTGCCATTCCCTCTGTCTGGCCTCGGCTGCCAGAAGTTTTCTGTTTCCCTTATTTCTGCTTGCCTGGCAGATCCTGGGACAGTCGGATCTTGGCCAAGTACTAAAGGCCACCCTAGTGGGCCTCAGGGTAACTCCTGGTCAGTTCTGAGCCACAGGAAGTGAGTTGGCTGTGGGGACCCTGCCTCCTATCCTTCCTGCTCCCTCACTGGGATTTCCTGACTAGAATGCATATGTGGAACCAGGAAACACTTAGGCTCCCTGGGCAAGGGCAGTGCAGCCTGGGGCACCGAAGTCTGGGCTTTAGATTCAGACAGGGACAGGTGGCTTCCTGCTGGATCTGGCCTAGGAGTGGGTCTGCAGCTCCTGCCCCGTGCCACAGTAACCCCAACCATCTGCTGGTGTGTAACAGGGTCTCTGAGCAGTCCAGGGTGGGGTCATCAAGGATCTATCTAGATTTAGACCTCTGGGTCACCTAGGACATTTTGGCCTCATGGAGGGCCTGTGTGGCCTGGCCTTTCTTTTCCTTGTTTCTCTTTTTGTTCATATGCTGGTATTGCTTCTGGACTGCAGTCAAGTCTGTCACTGGGGAGAGCCAGGCACTGAGTAAGGGTACATCCTGGCCCTGCCTTTTGATGCAGCATGCCCCAGCAGGTCATGAACCTCTGAAATCATGGTATAAAATCCCCTGGATTTTCCCATCCGTTTTACTGATAAACAATCACCCTGCTGGCCATTGGTGTGGCGAGATTGGGAAGGGCAGGGTGTGTATATAAGGGACAACACCCTGCTTTATGGATCAAGCTGATGGGCACAGATCCCCATCCAAGCTTTGGGAGGGGGGTCCATAGCACTCATTGTGCTATGACTAAGCCAGCCCTTAGGTGCCCACTCCCCTCCCACCTCATCCATGAGACAGGCCCTGTCAAGTGCAGCTCCCTATATATGCTGACTACTGCACAATGTTCCTTCTTGGTGTTTAGAGGAAAACAGCCTACTTGATGTCAGTTCCCAGCTGCCTCTGAGGCTTCAGGGAACTCCTGCCAGCCCTGGGACATATTAACCAGTATATTTTGTCCCTCATCTGCCCAGGTCACTGGCACAGGCATGGCAGGGTTTTCTAGCATGCTCGGGCAACTAGTTAGGCCCGCAGGGCTCCCTGATCTGTGGTTGGGTGGCCCAGCCACCCTTGGATCCATCTTATTGTACATCCTGGGAGAGGTCATCAGCACGACTCAGGATCAGACCCCAGGAGTGGGCCCCTTCCCAGCTGCATGAAGCCCCAGAGGCCTCTACAGGGTGGACACCAATGGTATGTGTGCAGCCCTGTCCTAGGTGTGAATTTGGATCTTCCTCTCCCTGGAGGTATCCTACAAGGCCCCCAGAGACTCCCATCTCCTGATCCCCAGAGGAGAGTGGTGTGTCCTTGTACTCAGTGGCAGACAGGTTTCCCAGAGGGCATCCCCAGATACGAAGGTGGGGAGACCTACAGTATGTGGGGGGCACAGAGCCAGGCTGTGGGAGGTGGAGTTTAACACCATGCAAAGGCCTGCTTTGCCTTCGGGCCTGTGCCTCAGCCTGAGGCTCTTATCTTCATCTTACAGGGTGAGAGGGAAGCAGATGGCTGATGGATTGTAGCCTCTGTCAGTCCCAGGGGCTCTGAGCCATCCCAGGCTATTAGGTCCATAAGCCCTGTGGGATATGTGAGACACAGACAGGGCAGGACTGGCTGTCCTGAACTAGACACAAGGCCCCTTGAGAACTGTCCTCTTAGAGTCTCAGCTGCCAGGGCTCTGAGCCCCAAAGTTCAGATTGTAGCCTGGCCCCCAACTGCTGGGTGGCTTTGGAAAGGAACTTCCAGTGCAGAGCCTCAGTTTACTCCTTGAGTGAAAACAGCAGGGACATAGGAATTTGTGACTAAGCGTCCTGAGAACAGAGGGTGAGGTTAGGGACATGAAGCAGCTCATTCATGTATCTGTTCCTTGTGACGATATGATCACCAAGTATTGAAATGGTTAAGAATCAAAAGGAATTCTTCCTGCTGCCCAGTGGCCTGCAAGCTTAGCCTGTGGCTGTTATTGCTTCATTCGTCCATTCTCTGGAGTTGGAGTTCTCTGCTCCACCAGCTAAGCTATCAAAAGTTCCACTTTCTGTGTTTATGTATGTATGCATACATGTGTAGGCACATGTATCTGTGTGTGTTTATGTGAAGATACATATATGTATGTGTTATGTGATACATGGGCTGGCACATACACGTACACACAGTACTTGAGCACATATGCATACCTATGTATGTCCATGCATTTGTAAACTTCTACAATACATACAACTGCATATGCATGTAAAATTATACACACATACCTATACACATATTTACACATGAGGAATATGCCCTTGAGTAAGAATTGTGACCAAAAGGAGCTTGCTATTCGAAGGGCAGCTTACATTGAAAGCAGGGGTTGGGATGTTCCAGCCCAGGTTCAGGCAGCAGAGCCCACCTGTTCTTCCCACCACCCCCACTGCCTTCCTTCTTGAATACATGACTTCAGAAAAAATTTCAGGTACACACACTGTCCAAGTAAAGGCCTGCTCTCTGCCGGTGCAGTGGCATCTGCTTTGGGCTTCCCAGCATGCAAGAAAATAGTCACCTGAGTGCAGTGGGCGCCTTCCCCATGGCACCGCCTCCCCCACGGCACTGCCTCTATGCCCTGCATCTTTCATGAGTCTAGAAACAGGATCTTTCAGGGTGGCCCCAGGTGTCTGGCTGCCAACAGCGGGTCCTGGCTACCTCTTTCAGCTCCATGCCCATCCCTGGAGGCTATGATGCGGGCCTTGATGGCTCAGGGGCACCAGTGGACAAAAGGCTGAGCCTAGGTCTGGTGAGACTTTCCTGGGTAGCTGAGAAGGGGCCCAGGGCAGCTTGAGAGAGCTGACCGGCTCAGTGGAAAGAGAAAACTAGCCACTTAAAGGTGCCTTAGAATGCAGCAAGCCAGCCAGAGAGGTGACCTGTTGGTACAGGAGAGGGACAGGTCCTACCAGAGGGATCAGGGAGGGACCTCCAGAGAGAACCTCAGAGCATGGGAGTATCTGGAAGGGGAAGCCCTGTGGGTAGAGAGAGACTACAGGGTCCCTTGTGACTAGCAATGTAAGAGAGGTGGGAGGTGACCTGGGAAGTAGCCTCCCGGGAGGAACAGGGGCTGAGATTAGCCCTAAGAGAAGAGAGAAGGCCACCAAGGGTTACCCACCCTGAAAGGAGCTCAGAACTCTATCTCTGCCATTACTCTGAAAATTCAGGAGACAGACATCCTGTTCTACTGCATGCAGGTTGGTGGGGCATCTGTTGAACACCTGCTGTGTGCTCTTAGTGCCACATATCCATGAGTAGCTCTAGCTAAACTGGTGGCCAGACCACCCAGCTGAAGCTGGGGCTATTGTCTGTATGTGAAGCTACACTGTGGGTGGTGAGGCTGGGGCTGGGAGGTGAGCCAAGGCAAGGTTGACCAGACCTTTGAACTCAGCCCAGGAAAGGTTAGTTCAAGCCCGGACCAGCATGCAGGAGCCTGTCTACTCCAACCTCATGTCTCTTCCTGATACCAGTCAGGAACGTAGACTCTGGGGGAGGGGAGGCCCAGGGTTCCCAGGGAAGGAGGACTACCTGCTCTTACACAGGATGGTATTTCTCAGCTGGAGGCCAGTGTGTGTTTAGGATGGTGTTCTGGCTTCCTTCTCTCCAGAATGTTACTCCAGGGAATTTCCTTAGAGTAGTGAGCACTTGCCAAGGTTGGGGCATCAGAAGCCCTACCTGCAGGGGCCTTGGTAACTCCCTGCAGCACCAGGGAGACCCAGAACCCCTTCCTGATCTCTCCTTGTAGCTCTCCCCAGATCCCCAAGTTGACCCTGCCCTGCTGACCGCCTTGCTCCCCACAGCCACCCCGCTGGGGTTGGAGGAACCGGCCCATCAATGTAAACCATTATGCCAACAAGAAGAGCGCCGCGGAGAGCATGCTAGACATCGCACTGCTCATGGCCAACGCATCGCAGCTGAAAGCCGTGGTGGAACAGGGCCATGACTTTGCCTTCTTCGTGCCCCTCGTGGTCCTCATCTCCATCTCTCTCGTGCTGCAGATTGGAGTGGGCGTATTGCTCATCTTCTTGGGTAGGGTCCATGGCTACTTGCACAGCCCCAGGGATGGGTGGGGAGATACATGGGGGTAGGTAGGGGGTAGTGGTTTCTCCCCGAATACTTGGCTCTCAGGTAGCCAGGTTTTTGGTCCAGGCTGTGACTTCTCCCTCTGACCATGCCCTATGAAAGCAGAGTAAACTTTAGGGTCCTTGGGGTCTGGAAGATGGGATAGTGCAGGGGAAGGGGGAATGGTTCCCTGCCATGATAGCTTCTGCCCGCTAGTCCTCCCTGCCCAGACCAGCTCAGGCCTGACTCTGCTGTCTGTGTCCAGTAACAAAGAACAGCCAAGTTCCACAGGAGACAAAGAGACCCTTACCTAGGAAGCAGGGATGAGACTTTGGGTCAAGATGTGATAAGGGGACTCTGGTTTGGGAGGTGAAGAGGAGATGCTGGGGCTTGAGGTAAAGAAGGGGACGCTGGAGATAAGATGATTCTGGGCCCAGAAGGTGACTTTGGACCTGGACCACTGTCTCTATGAACAGGATGCCCAAGTAAAAACCCAAAGTGTAGAGTGTAACCACTAGTTCCCAAACTTAATCACTGAATGTGCCCTCAGCAGGCGACCCACTTCCATTGGTAGGCACAGATGGCTAGCAAATAGGAAAGTGCCTGGGGTTGCCAGGGTTAGAGCGGAAGATGTCATCAGGAACAAGCAGGGCTCCAGATTTGCTTTCTAACAGTGTGACCTTGGGCTAATGAGGGGACCTTCTGGGACTTCATGGTCCATACCCGTGCAGTGGGTATAATAGCACACAGCCTAGGTTAGATCAGAGGCTCCATAAACTAAGGCTCTTGAGTTCAGCACTTTTGCCTTTGAAGCAAAACCTGGCCTGGTGGCATTCAGAAGTGTTAGCTTAACACATAACCTGCCGGGCTTCTTTTCCTCATGGAGAAAGTGTGGAATATAGAAGGTAAGGACACCCATGCCTAATTTTAGCAAAGCAGACAATTTTTGAATGGGGAACAAAACACTAAATATGGCCAAGAGCCCTACGCCGTCCACTCAACACACTCCCGAGACACTTTGATCTGGTCCAGGCTTCCCTGGGCAGCATCTACTCTCTCTCGCCCACAGTTAAGTATGACCTTAACAACCCAGCAAAGCACGCCAAGCTGGACTTCCTTAACAACCTGGCCACGGGACTGGTATTCATCATCGTGGTGGTCAACATCTTCATTACGGCCTTTGGGGTCCAGAAGCCTGTAATGGACATGGCACCCCGGCAGTAGGGTACCCAGGTGAGTTGCTACCTGTTGCTCCCACCACCATGGGAGGCTTACAGGGTGTGGTGAGTTCTAGGCTGGCTGTCCCTTCATGTGGCATGACCAGGCCACTTACTAATCTCCTGAATGTAGTCCTTGATGCTTCCTGAGTAGGTCATCTGGCCAGGAGGGTGGTACCAGGGCCTGTGGGAACATGGCCCCAGTACTCCTGGCTCTGGAGATACTCTTCATGGTTATCTCCGAGGTGACTCCAGAGGCTTCAAATATTTGGTGACAGCATGATCTGCTGCTGCTGACAGCTGGAGTAGTGGCTTCTGCTAGGTGGGTGGCCATGGTCACCATGATAGGCCGGTCTTTCAGTCCCGACAGAGACCCAGGAATATTGTATTCACTGTGAAAGGGCTGCAGCATCTTGCCCGTGGTGGATAGATCCTTACACCCAAGACCAAGTATCCCTGATGCCCACAAGCTGGTCACTGGCATGGACTCAACACCCCGTCTAGCCTGGGGTACTGTTAGTTGGCCCTTGCAGCACTCACGCCTCTTCGTCTTTCCAGAGTCCTTAAAGTTATCTGACCCGCAGCCCAGCTGTCCAGACCCCTGCAGCTGCCGTGCCCTCCAGGCATCTCTCTTCTTAAGAGATGCCTTAAACCACCAGAGCCCAAGCTGGCCACCGCTGGACCATGACCAGGGATGGACTTCCATCCAACTGTTACTGCTCTGTGGGCAGCCACCCAAGGCATGTGGGAACTGGATACACAGCCATGAAGATTAGAACTGGACAGCCCCACAGAAACCCATGCCCGGAGAATGGGCGCTGCCCACCCAAGGACATGCAGCAAGTCCACGATTGGGCTCGACGAGGGGCCAGCACTGGCCTCTGTTCTCAGGACATTCCAGAAGGACCAGGATATGCCCCTCCCTCTGCTGATGTGTCACTGTTCCCATTTCCCATGGAGCCTGCACAGGTCACCCTGGAGACTGCCACCTCTGCTGTTTCCTAGCCCACGGACCTTGGAAAGCCAACTGTATTGTCAGCTCCAGTAGTGGCCAGTGGTTCTAGCCTCAGTGCCTGGGCTTGGCTGCCAATCATTAAGAGGCAGCCGTGCCAATGGGGGCTACAGGTCATGCTGGTACCGTCTGCCAGCAGTGACCTGGGAAGAACCTTAGCCCCCTACTCGGGTTTAGGCCCCACTTTTCTAATCAGGAATGACAATAAAGCTTATGTGCTTCCCTGCTGGGTTCCATGTGCCACTCTCCCCTCCTGGGGCACCATCCTCCACTCCCAGACAGCCCCTCCCTGTAGGGGCATCAGCACATTCTAGCCAGGGTCTTTATCCTCTTTGGAATACCTGATTGAACTCTCAGCCTTCCCTCTCTCTAGAGTAGGTTTTGAGGCAGAAGTTGGGATCTGAGGTTCAACAGCCTTTATGCACAGAGCAGTTTCAGGAGAGGCTGGGGAGATGGCTCCATGGTAGGGTGCTTTACTGCACAAGCTTGAGGACCCAGGTTCAAATCCCCAGCGCCCATGTACAATTCCAGGTGCAGTGGCTTGTGCTGGGATTATCAGTGCTGGGGTGGCAGGAGGAGCCCTGTTGTCCACTGGCCAGCCAGCTAAAGTGACACCTGGTTTTGACATCTGGGCTCTACACACGCCTGCTGCACAATGTCATGTATATATGGCATGCACGTGCACGCGCACACATACACACACAAATTGCAAGAATAGTTCATAGAACACTCACACACTGAACGTCTTACTAGGCATATTCTCTGTTGTTCTGGAGCCTGCTCTGCTGGCCTCCTCAGGATTTGGGAGGAATGAAGGTGTCTGGGCCCCAGCTGCTATGTGATCAGAGATTGGAGTGTGCCAGCCTCCTGGGTACAATGTTGGAAGGACACGGCAACTCTCTGCACTTTGACTGCCCAGTGTTGGCATGCCAAGTACTAGAAACTGCTGGTCTTCCCAGAATGAACATCAGTCTAATGTACCCAATAACTGCCCTGTAAACTTCAGTCCCATGCCCAGGGCCTGTATCATTTGTAACAACAAGACAAAACCTTACTTAGGACACCACATGCCCCTTACTACCTCTCCAAGTTCAGGAGGTGTTCCTCAGGCCTGCTCAAGGATGGGTCACCTAGGTACCTGGATTTCCAGGGCTGGGAGGCGTCATGCACCATGGCTGCCCAAGTGTTTGTCAACTGAAATCAATCTTTGAGGCTGTCTCTGGCCGTGCTGTACTGGGAAACAGCCATGTTCTTGTCTTTAGTTGCCAACGCTGGCCTCAGTGGGGTCACGTGCTCTCTACCCACTCTAGCGCTCACTGATGCTGGCCCCTCTTGTGCTGACACTTAGACACATCTCTGTGCCAACTGTCAGACACCTGCAAAGTGGCATCCAGCACTGCCCATGGTCAGCAGGGACCCTCTCCTTGAGAGGAGATGGCCTGAGACTTACCTAGAGGTCTCCCTCTCCCAGTAGAAGCAGGTTCCCAGGCCCTCCTCTCCTCTGCTGTGTTATTCTCAATGTCCCTCCCAGCCTCAGCCCTCCATCTGTCCCATTTCCTTCACATTGGCCCTGTGCTCTGAGGCATAAGACCCACCCATACCTGATCCCCTCCAACCAGCCTCTGCCCTCTCTAAGCATCCTTCCCGATTCAGAGAGTGAGGGACCAGGGCTTCCCTCAAAACCCCCACTTCTTACCTATCCCTCAGTTACATGAACAATAAGCCCGTTTAGAAACCAGGGCTCTAGGACATCCCAGAAGCAATCTTGGGTGAAGCTGACCAGCCAAGTACCCAAAGTAATGGATGAGAGAAATCACCTCTGGGCGAAATGGTCAGATCCCTTTTACATACTCCAGGAGAAACAATTTTATGATGCATGCTTGCAATTCCACTCGGGAAGTGGAAGCAGGAAGATCAGCTACCTAGTAAGTTTGAGGTTAGCTTGGGCTACAGGAAAACCTGTCTTAAAAAAATGTTCCAGGGGAAATCTGGGTGCAGGGGTACATATCTGTCATCACAGCTATTCGAGAAGCTGAGGCAAGAGGATTGACTGAGTTCAGAACTTAAACTTGAAACTATGGGCACACAAAGCAGAAGGCTGCCAAGTGTAGTCAGCAGAGTCCTGTGCGATGGCCTGGGTCTCACCAGACCTGGCTCAGGGCCATACCTCCTGGCGTTGTCCCTAGTGTGCCCTCCACCACGTGGACTGGCCAGCAGCCTCCTGTGTGCCTGGACTCAGCAGCCGGATGTTGGCCAACACATGGTTTAATTTAGTTCCTTCATCAAAAGAGGAAACTCCCAGATGGGACTAAGGGGCTCTGAAGTGGTTTCACCAAAGTTAGGCTGTAACCCAAGCCAGAGTCCCTGGTCAGGGTGGCTCAGTGTGAGCACGTAGCCCTCTCTGCCATGGACCTGTGCTTAGAGCTGACCTTTGACCATCTTGATGCCCATAGTGAGAAGAGGAAACCTCACAGCCTGATCTCCTGATGTGTGTATCCCTGTCCCCCAACAGCCACCACATGGTGGGTGTGTCCCTGTTCCTCCATCTCCATCCCTTGGTTTGTGCTTCCTCCCATTCCCCATGGCTCTGTCCTAGATGACTCCCTCACACTCGGACACCTATGCCAACTGTCCCCCACCAGCATTTAATCTGCTGCAAGGCCAACACTGGCACCCAGGAAATAAGAGTTCTGCCAGGGAGCTCTGCTGGAAGAAATGGGTATATCCTGTTCTGTGCTTTTTACTCTATGTGCATGTGTGACTGTGTGTGTGTGTGTGTGTGCGCACATATGCATGTGGAGGTCAGAGGTCAACATTAGGTGTCTTCCTCAGTCACTCTCCTTTTTTGAAGCAGGGTTCCTCAGTGATCCTGGAAATCACTGATTCCATTAGACTGGCTGACCAGCAAGCTCCAAGGATCCTGTCTCTAGCTCCTCGGCACTGGGATCCTAGGCACACACAGCCATGCCAAGCTTTGTATGGGGTGCTGGGAATTGGGTTCTCGTACTTGCACAGCCGAGCATCTCCCCAGCTCCCTTGCTTCTCTTGATGAAACCTTGGCCTGGGCCAGCCCTCCACCCACCGTTGCCCTCAGAGTCAGTGGCAAACGCTGGCAGTGTCTAAGCCTTAGGTTCACATGCTGTTGCTGCTGCATTTCTGTCCTTACCACGTGTCCTTTAAGAAGCACTGTGTGCGGTGGGGCTGGACTGGGAGGAGCGCCTGCTCGAAATGTGAGCTGGTCCTATCCAGCCGGCCTGCGGGTGTCGCCTTCTCCCACACCTGTCACACTCAGCCTACCCTCTGTCCAACCACCCAGGTACCTTTCCTTCCCCCGCTTTCATTAGGGGCTCAATTCCATTTCCTACCTCTGCCTTCATGGCTTTCTGTTGTTCCTTCCAAAATACTTAATTTTTGGAAAGCACTGACTCCGGTGCCACTAATCTGGGAGGGGGGAAGGACCCCAGAGGCTGTCTTCTGCCAATGGGTGCCACCACCCACTCTCAGGCCCGGGTAACCCTCCATTGCACCCATGTTACCTGCCAGGTCGACTGCAAAATGGGACTTGAGGATCCTTCCAACACAGCCTCACTCATTGTTGCCTTCACAAACCCCCCTTGCTGCCCTAGGTCATCAGCAAGATAGGACCAGACTCTTAAGCCAGGCAGTGGTGGTACACACCTTTGATCCCAATACTTGGGAGGCAGAGGCAGGCAGATCTCTGTGAGTTCAAGGCCAACCTGGTCTACGTGGCAAATTCCAGGCCTACACAGTGAATCCCCCTCTCAAAATACAAAAAAAAAAGAAAAGAAGAAAGAAAAAGGAAAAAACCTAAAACAACAGGAAAAAACAAAAACAAACAGAAAAAAGTAAAAACCTTGGGAGGGTGCCCTACAGTGATTTAATCAGTACCTCCTTGAGCTAGGCCTGTCATGCATACCCTCCTGTGTCTAGCTGGGCCCCCACCCTCTCACCCACCATATAGGTGAGAGACAGAGAATTGAGCAATGATGGCACAGAACAGTGTCCCTCAGCTTTCCATCGCCCTGAGGGCCCTTCAGCTGCTAAAGTCAGTGGGAAGAACAACAGGTCTCCTGTCTCAGCTCCTCATCTTGTCTAGAGGAGGGTA
The DNA here is from genome assembly GCA_001685095.1 of Ellobius talpinus. Taxonomy (NCBI): domain Eukaryota; kingdom Metazoa; phylum Chordata; class Mammalia; order Rodentia; family Cricetidae; genus Ellobius; species Ellobius talpinus. Next base: position 12,799 of record LOJH01020321.1, read on the forward strand.
AGTGCCCAGGACCCCCTCAAGCGAGTCATGGTCTGTGGCTGATTGGACTTGTGGCTAGGGGACCTTGGCAGGGCCTCACAAGCCATCTGCAAAGGGGAGATGGCCTAGCCCGCAGGGGCTGACCCAGCAGGAACTAGAAATAATAACACCACACAAAAGCAGAGTCAGTGCACCCCCAAATCGTCAGCTTGGGTTGTGTAAGCTGCAGATGCATTTCTGGGCTCCGCCCGCATGCGTCCCTGTGTCCCCACTGACCTATGCACAACTTGCTCAGCACTCTGTCCCATTCCATCTGCTTCACTCCAGAACCCCCCCCCACACTAGTTCCTTCACTGCAGACTCCTCCATTCTCCGCTACCCTCGCTAGCCCCTTCCTTTCTGAGAACAGCGCCCAAGGAGCAGACCCTGTTTCCACTTGAGTATCCAAGACAACCTAGAGGAGTCAGTGGCATCCTACCTAGGACACAGAGGATGCATCAGAGGATAGACGACAATGGGTGCCCACAGAGAACGGCTTATTCCTTACAGGAACCCCTAACACTGTGGTGTGCCAGCACATGACCCCAACTGTCCTGTGTTTCAAGAGGCCTCAGTGAGCAAGTGGCCAGTTGTGGCCCTTGCTCCTTGTGGACTTAACTCACTCCAGGTCACAAGGTGACAAGGAGGAAGGACAGGGTCCTATCAGGATGCTGAGGTCCAGGTAGGGAGTTCCTGTACTCTCTCCTCCATGGGATACAGCTTGAGGGAGAAGGCCCGTGGAGAACCAGCCTATCAGAAGGCAGAAGCTAAAGTCCAGGATGTTGACAACCTCAGCCACAGGCTTTGAGTCCAGCTACAGGATGGGGCTCAGGTGGCTGGGACACTCTTGGAGGGCATTCAGGGACGGCCTGTGTCCAGGGGTTGTCAGGCTAAGGGCCTCAAGGTAGGCCCTTAGAAGGTCATGGGCAGAAGAAGAAAGTCAGCAATCCCGGGAAGTTAAGCAGGCCTACATTAGGGTATTGGCCTCCTGTACAGCCAGGGGACCAGGGCTCACAGGTCTTCGAGGTATCTCTAAGGAAGGACAATCACAGTGGAGTCAAATGGAGACCAGGCCCAGGACCTTCCCAGACACCATTCCCAGCCCTTGGCTGACAGAAGCTAGGATTTCAGTGCCCCTAGAGACCCCCCCTTCACTTTCCAGGGCCTGTCCACACAATTGACACAAGGGTCTGCCACTTCTACCCAGGCATCTGTCACATTTACTGTGTCATATATTGGGCAACCCTCCAAGAGAGTGGTCAGCTCACCCAGCACTCTCTGTGGCCATGGTTCTTTAGTAGAGGATTCGTCCCATGGAGCTGTGCTCATAAGTAGTAGCCCAGAGTAGGGTCCCTATGTTACAGGGGTGCAAACTGAAGTTTGGACGCTGGTAAATTCATTCCCTGTTCCTGCAGCTCTGAGGTGGGGCAGCGAGATGGTAACTGAGCACTGTCCCCAAAGCCACATGCTCTCACTGGGCACAGTGTGTCCTGGACGACGGAAAGGCACTGAAGAAACAGCCTTCCTTGGCCTTTGCCGGCAGTTCTCCAATGGAGCATGCGCACTATGCCTGCAAAGCACGAGCTTTAGGGCCCAGGTCAGCCAGTCGCAGGATGGCGACCAGAGCCCTCACGTGCTCTATGAGCCTGAGACTTGAATGGAATCTCCCTGGGGACCATGCCCCACTCATCCCACGTTTACATTTGGGTCATCTCAGTCTGCACCTGCCTGGGTAACTTTACAACCTAGCACGTGTCACTCCGGAAACTCAGTGACTCCTGAAAACACAGACTCATGGTGACTCTGTGAGTTGACAATGTTGTTTCCTCAAAAAAGCCTGATTGGGAGGAACTAGCCAGGAGACACTCAATAACAAACCCTTCAGGCACCGACCCCGGGCGCAGTAAGTGTCCTGACTCATATCGCGTGTCTGGTGCCTCGTATATGTAGAGTATGCATGCAAATGGACCTGTGTATCTGTGCATATGGCATATATGTGAGTGAACATGTACACAGCATGAGTATGGATGTACGCTCAGAGTGCTGTGCACATGCATGTAAGTTTGTACATATGTTGCTGTACAGGACTGTCTTCTGAGCCAAAGTGGCACCATCTTCAGTACTTTGGCTGAGCCTGCTCACAAAAGATCAGCTGGCTTGTTGACTGTTGACTTCCCTCATAGGAGGAAGGGGTGGGAAGAGTCATGGTACCTGCCCCTGAGTATACAGCCACCCCTCCCAAGCAGACGTGTGCAGTTCTAATTACACGTGGTCTCAGGTGGGCTGGCTGTGGCCCGAGACCTGTGCTGAGGACCTCAAATGTACCATGCCTTTTCTTCATCCCTAAGGGATCTAGAAGGTTCTATGAACTGGATGTCCTCCTGCCTGGGCAGTGTGGCTCCGGTAGGTCAGTGACAAGGACTGTGCTTCCTATAGCGTCACACACAGCTGAGGCCTGGTCTCCAGCCACACCCAGCCCGTCTGTGGCAGTACTGACCCCATCCCCACACTGGATATTGGACAGAATCTGGGCTCTAGGGCTCAGCTCCATTAGGGCTTTACTTTCTAGACCATGGAGGCTGAACAGGGTGGGGAGGAGCTGAGACTAGGTGGCTGGACAGTGACCACCAGGCAGAGGACAGGGACTCTGAGGAAGGTAAGCCCATGAGGCTTCCTTAGACACAGGAAAGGACAGGGTGGACTGATCTCAGCCCTGACCTAATGCCCATCTCCCTTTATCCTAGCTGGGCTGTAACAGCCAATGGCTCACCTCCTTAGGGGAAAAGTGAGGAGAAAGGTCCACACTTTCTGAGGCTTTTGAGGGAAATGGTGTTTCTGAGTGCTGACACTCATGGGCTCTTGTCACTACCGCTATCCCAGGGATTCAGTAGGCAACAGAGAGGGACTGCCATTGTCCCCCCATCCCCTGTGGGCTAGATGGCAAAACCAGTGAGGGGTCACCAAGGGTATCCAGGCAGGAAGAATCAGGAAGGCTAAGAGACAGCAAAGGAGGGGCCTGTGCAGGGAGGGGCCTAGCAGGGGGCCTATGTGGTAAAGGGGTGGGGAGGGTGTGGCATCTGGAGAAGATGATGGTTCTCTGAAGAGAGAGGGAATGGTGGGGATGGGGGAGAGGATGGTATAGGACATCTCCAGTGTGTAGATGATGGAGGAGAGGGCACAATGGTAGGGTTAGGATATCTGATGAAGGAGGGATGGGGAGACCTGGAGGAGGCACTGGGCCAAGGCTGGACTCAAAGCCAGGAGCATCTGGGTCAGTCCTAGGTGAACAGCCACTGTTAGAACACACACACACACACACACACACACGCGCGCGCGCACGCGCACACGCACACACGCGCGTGCACACACACACACACACCCAGCTCAAGAAGAGGACATGAGATAGGCAGAGACAGTTGGAAGATTTCATGTTAAGCACCTTGTAGAGTGAAGGTGATGTGTTCTCACAGAAATTATAAATAATGAAAAATAAGTATTTAGAAAAAGAAGTGCAGACCCCACAGTGGGTGGCCAGGGGATTCTTTGGTTAAGCAGCAGGTAAGGCCCAGGGTCTGGGTTCGTTAAAACCCTCTGAGGTCATCTGCCAGGAAGGCCAACAGGTAGCGGCTGACATGCCTGTCAATGATGACGGGTGAGAAGGCAAGGATGCGACGGGTCCCAGGAAGCACTTTGGGGTCTAGAAGACAAAGGAGAGAGAAATGATAATCCAAGGACCAGCTATGAGGGGGGACTCAGTTCTGGGAGAGCTGGAGCAGGCTGGACATTGGCCCTGTCTTTACCCCTACTCACACATGGTCTTCACTTTTGGGTTTAAAGATCAGAACTGGGTCTGACCCCAGAGCCCACTAGCTCCTGCCCAGGTGACCCCCAAGCCTTCAGGGTGACCCCCAAGCCTTCAGTGCATAAGGCTGTGTGAGCCCATATCCCAAAGGTCCTCCCAGATGCCAGACTCAGGCATCGCAGGGCAGGGGAGTAGAGCAGGCAAGGCTAGCTGCAAGCCACAGGCCTCTAAGTGGGTTTAGGCTTTTAAGGCCACAGGTGGGGAGACCAAGTCTCACAAGAGAGGATGCCAAGATGACAGACATGGCAGGGCTCTCCGACTCTCAGCTCTGCCGGCTGCCCACGACATTGATGAGCCGTCTGTCCAATTCCCACAGTCTGCTTAGACTGTTGGGGGCAGCCTGCACTCACCTGGAGGGCAGCAGTAGAGGAGGAGGGCCAGGCCTGCCGCCAGGCCTAGGCCTGCCAGGAAGCTCATGGGTCCTGGGGAGAAAGGAGTGTGAATGGCCTGTAGCAGTGGCTGAGGACTACAGGGGGCCTGTCCCCCAACAGAAAGCCAGGAATAGAACCCGATGTGGGATGGAGAAGCCCCTGGGACACAGACAGAGCCCTGAGGGAAAAGGGAAAGAAAAGGAGGTGGCGGGGGCGTTACCCCTGTCACTCAGCTCACGGCTCTCGCTGCCCCAGTCCAGCTCTCTGCAATCTGAGTTTTCTGGAAACAAAATTACAGAGCATGATTAGTAGAGGGCTGAGCTGAGAGCGGGGTTGTCCCCCAGGGATGCCCAAGGCGGCGCCTCTGCCTCCTGAAGGTGCTGGGCTCACACATGTTTCTTCATGGCCACTGTACCGGGTGCCCTGGGTAGGCCCAGTTGGTCACATAGAGAGATCAGCTCCCCAGAGAACACTGCATAAATTTGGGTTTCCTTTGGTTCAGTTTCTTTCTTTGATATCATAGGTGTGGAGTAGGCTACTGTGTCCTCTTGGCCACATGTCATCAAATGCAGGACAAATATCCACTATCAAGAGCCACCTGCTAGCATCATAGGGACTGTCATAGCAGGCAGAGGAGGCCAGAGCTTTTCCCTAGACTTCCCCAAAGGGTTAGCAGACAGATGACATGCCACACAGACCCTGGGGCACCCACGGACCACAGAAAGTGCTTCATTTCCAGTAGGGACATGGCTTGGATCCAGCTGGGTTCTAAATAAAGCCCAGGGAAGCAGTTTTCGTAGAGATGAGGGAGAAAGCCAATTCAGTCTGTCCTCAACTGTTCACACTGTGCCATGTGAGGTCTGGGGAAGACTCCTAGGGATCAAAGACACCAGCCCAGAGTCCCAGCTGAATGCATGGGCAGAGTCACCTCATCTGTCTGTCTGGAGCAGCAGAGCCTCCTCTCAGGTCCCTAAGCACAGAACCTTGGAGCTGAGCTGCCACACTGGCCTTACTGTGAATTTCCAGGTCCTAGCAGCTCCAGTGATCCCAGACCTTTGGGACCTACATATCAGCTTGAGCTCTGAGATCACACTGTCTCTCACCAACCACCCACACCTATACCCAAGGATGCCCTACAGAAACCCCACATGAGCAGACCGGTGGATACAAAAGGTAGACACAGCCTTGGTGTCTATGTGGGCTTGGTAACTCCCCGTTGGGATGACCCAGGAGCAGCACGGGGCTGTGAGAAGGAAGCTGCTATGAACTGAGAAATGAAGACACAGACATAGTAAACAAGGGGGTCAGACAGGATACGGGGCACTGGCTTCTGTATGAAAACTGGCACGGGGGAGGGGAACAACAGAGAGGGAGAAAGGAAAAAGGGAGAGACAGACTGATATGCCAGCCGGCGCTATTCCCCCTGGGTGGTCTCTGAGGAGGAACGGAGAGGGAAGAGAAGCCCAGGTTGGGCTGCTGCAGACTCAGATGGGCCCTGAGGACCGCCATGCTGCTCGCAGTTGGCGCCCTCCCTGGTGAGTGTGAGATGCTGCAGGTAGGGATGAGGGGGAGGGACTTACGAAGAGTGTGGCGGCTGGGCAGGTGGCTGTGCAGGGGCTGGGCATGGATGTACAGCGCTCGGTAGAATTCCTGGCAGTGCCGCTCCCCACGCTGCTGCAGGTGGCTCAGAAGGTCACAGAGCCGCACACGCAGGGACGCCTTGGGGTTCCGGAACTGGGGGCAGAAGAAAGGGTGGCCTGAAGGGGGGCAGCTGTGAGGTGGTCGGTCCCCTTGGAACCCCAGCCTCAGTACCACAAACCTCAGAACCCTCTCAATCTCTCACAGCACCTGTGTGGCACCCAACACTGGAATACTTAGTTGCCGGCTAAGTCTCCAGGGCTACAGGCTGGGAGAGGTCACCAAGAAAGCAGGGTGTGGGGGCATCACCCTAAGTAATGACACTCAGTGTAGTTTCTCCCCATGTGGACTCAGTGAGTCACTTCAACCCCCCCGAGACGCAGTTTTCATAAAAAGGAAATAATCCCACATGTGGGTGGTCACAGAGAATGAATGGTGGAATCCGTGACAGTTGCTCTTACTTTTCAGACTGTGGGAACAAGAGTCTAGTATTTCAAAAGTCAGTTGAGAAAAGAACAGTTTCTTCTGATGAGGTTGTGAAGGTTAGTGGACAGACCACTTGGCACTGAGTCCAGAACCGGGAGGCTGTGGTCTGTGCTGCCCCCTGGTGGCTACAGCTGAAAACTGACCAGCGATAAGGGGAACTGGAGGGCCTCTGAGAAGCGAGTTCCCCCTTTGAGGTATAAGCGTCTGAAGTTTATGTATTTCTTATTGCAACAATGAGACGAATTTGAGCCTGTTACTTTTTAAAATCACTGGGTGGCTCACACTAAGTAAGTTGACACAAAGCCCAGGGACTGCATCTAAAGTGCCATCTCCAGCAGAACTGTCATGGTGTCTGCAGCTGTGATGCCTCTCAGGCCTCAGTAGTCCCCTCTGTCAAATGGCATGATGACTTTAACTATTTGTAGGGCTGTAGGTAAGAATCAGAGATGACCCAGAGAGAGTATGCTTGGCAGAGTGTGCTATTCACCTGACTCAGGTGAACCAGGTCACATTCCAGTCTCTGAGCCAAGTGGATAGCATGCTTCTTCCACAGATGCTGAAGCTCCCAGTGGGACCAGTCTCCCTCAAGCCTGCTGAGCAGGCAGGCCAAGCCTGGCTGCGGGATGAGGTCAGCTTCCCCTGCCCACCTATCACAGGCTGGGCCTCCTAGCCTTACAAATGCAAGGAAGACTGAAGAGCAAAAGACAGTGAGTCTTTTCTTACTTTGACCCTCTGGAAAAGCCATATGGTGTGGTTCCAGGGTACCAACAGGTCCAGACTTGTGGTGTGTGTGTTGGGGGTGGGAGGGTATGTGTGGTGTAGTGAGTGTGCTTGTGTGTCTGTGATGCACAATTGATAAAAACTCAGAGAGATGTACTGGAGTTTAACCTGAAGGTCTGAAAAGCAAAGCAGCCAACCACTGGCTCTTACCTCTACCTCAGTTCAAAATGGCGATCCAGCCTCCAGGAATCTCAGAATGAGACTGTGACTGAGAGCTGTCTCCTCCCGCCTTATATTCCTCTCTAGGGCTGGGATTAAAGGCATGCACTGCCCGATTTCTATGGCAAACTAGTGTGGCTACTGGGATTAAAAGCGTGTGTCACCACTGCCTGGTCTGTAAGGCTGATCGGTGCATCTGTTTTACTCTCTGATCTTTAGGCAAGCTTTATTTATTAAAATACAAATGAAATGTCACTACATGTTTGTGTGTGTGTGTCTACATGTATGTGGAATGTGTATGTCTGTGTGTGTGGTGTAGTGAGTGTGTTTGTGTGTCTGTCTACATGTGTGTGGGATGTGTATGTGGTGTGTCTGTGTGTCTACATATGTGTGGGGTGTGTCTGTATGTGTGTATATGGAATAGGGGTATATGTGTGTACATTGTCTGGTGTGGGCAGGTGTGGATGAATGTGTGTTTGTGTCTGAGTGTGAGTACACATGTGGGGTATGTGGTGTAGGTGTGTGTGCGCGTGCATGTGCGTGCTAGTGCATGTCTATGTGCTTGTGGGTAGGTGCCCACCCATGGTGCATGCAGAGGCCAGAGGTTGATATTAGGATGTAGTGAAAGGGGAGCAGGGCCTGTTTTTCATCCCGCCCAGCTCCCGCATGGCTAGCTTAACACCCGAAATA
>LOJH01020323.1:0-20802 GCA_001685095.1 Ellobius talpinus
TGTGGGAGCCTAGTCTGTTTGGATGCTCACCTTCCTAGGCCTGGATGAAGGGGGAGGACATTGAACTTCTCACAGAGCAAGGAACCCTGACTGCTTTTTGGACTGGAGAGTGAGGGGGTGGGAGAGTGGGGGGAATGGGAGGGAAATGCAAGGAGGGAGGAGGTGGAAATTTTTAGTAATAAAAAAGTAATTGTAAGTATTTGCTGTTATTTTGTAAGTTTATAAAAGAAATATAAGCAAAAGAGTACAAAACTTCTAAAGGAAGTACCTTAAGTGCGCTCTTCTGAACAGGTTTAGTTACATTAAAGTAAAATGATGAGGAAAGAAATGAAAATTCTTCTTTCATAAAAAACAGGCACTAAAAGTTCCATATTATTAAACAGAATGTGTATATATTCACATTATAATGTATACATTACACACACATAATCTGAAGTACTTCATTAAGGTTCTATATGAAAATTGTAACAGCAATGGCATAAATGACCAATAATCAATCTAATGTATTTCCTTAATGAAGGAAGCTCTTCTCTGTGGTGTGTTTATCAATTATTTCTTCATTTTGTGTTTAAGACAAGTAAATCACAGGTCTTGAAAGCAATCCCCACGAAGAAGTAGCCCATGGCTGACATATTAATATCCAGAGTTCTCTGGAGAAAGTCAACCTAACTTTTCTTCCGTTTGAAGCTGGTTTGGCTGAAATTATTCACCCTTTACATGGTTCCTACCATCACTACCATCATATTCACCAGCAGAGACTATGAGGCTGTACACATTCCATTTCATCATTATTTTGTTCATTATGTCCATTAAGATTTTTATTGCCATTGGTTTGTTTCAAAACATGTCCTAAGTTTATTAGTTATGCTTTGCAATTTGGTAACTATACTCCCTTTATTATAAGCAATCAGTACTCATAACTGTGTGCCTGCTGCACTATTAAATTAATCTTCATTTTGGAAATCATTCAGGTCCTGTAGTTTAGAAGCCTATGCACTTGGGGGTTCTAGGGATGTCAGAATTAAATCTTATTCAGGCTTTGTTTCAACATAGCAAACATATAATTAAAAACATAGAGGTAGTTATCTGAATTGAATCAAACCTTTTCCTTGCACAGAAGTTCTACTTCAAACATAATTTTGCAGTCAGGCTTTTAGAGATCAAACCAGCTTATCTCTTCTGCTAAATTCAATTTATATTATCTCTTGTATCAGGCATGATTTCATTGGTTGCTCTGGGGGTGGTCCACAATATTTGCTTATGTTCATTATATTAGCATTTTCATCTATGTTTGTTTTTCTAGGAAGGCTTTTTTTCTGTGGTTTGGAGCACCGCAGTTAAGGGCCGAAGATGAAATTGTAGGGCACACTAACATTTAGAACAACCTCCTGGAAAGAGAAATAGGAGAGACTGCTGTAGAGTTCTATGATGTGGTTCTTTACTCTTTCTCTTTTTCTCAGTTCTTTTGTTTATTTGTTTGTGTTATTTTTTCTTTTGTTTATTTTTGAGGCATGTGTTAGAATTTGTTCTATAGACCAGGTAAACCTCAAACTCACTGAGATCTGCCTGCCTCTGATTCCCAAGTGCTGGTATTAAAGGTGTGTATCATAACAACCCAGCTCTTTTCTCAATTCTTAAGTTCAGAACTATGTTGAAATTATGTTTATTTATTTGAACTAAATATTATCCTTAAATGGTATTTTAAAAGGAATGGAGATAACTTCCAGAAGCTATCTTAGTTATGATTAAATCTATCTCCCCATTCTTCCCATGAATTAGCCAAAGTTGTAAAGGATTTCTTTTGTTGTTGCTTTGGTTTTATAACAGAATTAAAATTTTTGGTCAACCTTTCTGTTCATGAATTCTCAGAAATCAAGTAATATATTTGAACATAATCACTAAATTGTTGTAATTATTGTTAATAAGACTGGAAATACTGAACAATAAAGTATATATTGTGACATTTTTGTACGATGTAGGTGAAATAAGTTGTAAATACCATTGATAGCAATTAATAAATAGGTACAATCATTATACTGCTACATACCACTACTTGAATGATGAGTGTTGTTGTTGTAGAAGATGCCCAAAACCCCAAACTCATACTGAGGACTGTCCATGTAGCTCTAGGGCAATTAGAGCCTGACACCATTTGATTCTGTCTTCCTTGGAGGCTGGCTTCAGTTGAGGAATGATGCAAAGTCCAAATTACTGCCTTTTGGAGGGAAAGCCTACATTCTAATAACTGATCAGGGATGAGATTCAAGACCAGCTCTCCCATTCAAGTGTTGGGCACTTCAGAAGGTCAATGGTAACCAGAGTCAGCTAGATCCTTTATATACCGTTTAGCTTGTTCCAGTGCCCATGTGTGATAATGTGGTGAGGATATCCCAGTAAACTGCTTGCATTCAGATCTGTGACTTGTCCCAAGACCCTTTGCCTGAAACTGCTACACTATTTACTTCGTTGTTTTCAGTATAAAGCTAAAATAGCTGGAATAATAACATAGAATCTAAAGAGATTTAGTATGTTTACAGAACTCTTAAAAGGGATGGTGAAATGCATCTCTAAGGATGTCAAGAAAAGATTTCAGAAATTTACACTGTGAGTCTCTGTAGAATTTAAGATAAAGCCTTAGATTTCTATCAATAGTTTATATGACATACAGCCATTTTCATTTATTACAGGACTATGTACTGTAGATCCAAATACTATTTTCTTTCTGTTCCTTACAAAGAAATTTTTGGCAGAGTACTCACCCAAATTATAGGTGAAATCTCACTTGTTTTCATGTATTGTTTTTTCTCATTACCTAATAAAAATTAAAACAAAATACCAAAATTCTTAATACTAAAACTTAGGGTTTTCTGAAAAGAATATCAGTGGTCTCACACTATATAGTAAGTCAATGAGTATCCAGAAATTGATTTTAAAATATCAAATTTTTCTACTTTATTATGATGTAATCCACCAAAACAAATCAATAAGATAGTCAAGAAAGTTTTCTTAAGAAAGGTTGATAGGAAACAAGAGATTATTCATTAATCTTGGTAATCACTGATTTGTAATTTTGTTACAGTTTTTCTATAGACTTCTCACTCTGATCAATCTCATGTTTTAGTTTATTTTCTTTTTTCTTTTCTGTTCTAAGCTGGCTTGTAAAGGATATGTGTTTCTGTCTCCTGTGGTTTCTGTTTTCCAGGGAGAAGCTGAGGAGGCTGGTTGGAAGGGAATAGCTCCGTTTTCCTCTGTTCTGGGTGGGTCTTCTGAGGTGGCTGCTTCTTCTCGGAAGCTCCAGCTTTTACCTTCAGTGCTACAGTTTGGCTCAAGCATCATGGCTTACCTCCTAGAGCTAGCAGAGGAAACTGCTTTGTGGTCATAGTTTCTTTTTCCTGTTTTTTTGGTTTCTTTCTTTATTTTTTTTTTGAGTCAGTGTTGAGCCAAATAACCACCCCTGACTTCGAGCACATATCATATATCAACATGGCCTCAAATTTGCAGCAGTTTTTAATGCCTTTTCCTTCAGAGTTTTAGGATTACAGGAAGAAGCTGCCATGCTCAATACCTATATTTGTAATTTCTGCTTTTCCTCAGTGTCCTCCTTGGGAACGCAGCTGGGTTTTTTTTTGTTGCTGTTTTTGTTTGTTGGTTGGTTAGTTGGTTGGGTTTTTTTTTTGGTACTATGTATTAAGTCCCTAGTTGATTCTGATCAAGTGTGTAGGATGGTTTATGGTCATATCTGAAAATCTATAGGTAGTTTAAGGATATTCATGCTATTGCAATATCATAACATAATCTCTGACAAAGTCCAATGGATTTCTTGACATCTAAGAAAAGAAGATTCTCAAAATGATCCACAGTTTGTGAAAAGGAAATACGGGTTAGGTGTGGTGTGAAACTTGCTTGTGATCACATATAGCAATGTTCTGAACGCCACTCCTGAAATTTAGGATAATAGTATTTGCCTTTGTGGGTGTATTAGCTATTTTCTGTTGCTATGATAAAACACAATGACCAAGGTAGCCTATTTGGGACTAGCGTTTCAGAAGGTCCATCATGGCAGGAAGCAAGACAGCAAGCAACAGGCATGGCTGCTGGAACAGAATGCTGAAAGTTAGTAAGTACAAGACAGAGAAAAAACTAAAAGTAGGGCCGGTTCTTAATCTCTCAAAGCCCTATTTCTTCTTCAAGGCCACTTCTTCTACACCTCTCCACAGCACCAACAACTGAGGACAAAGCATTCAAGAGCCAGAATCTATAAAGGACATTTTTCATTCACCTCACTATAGTGGGCAAGGGTGATGATGACTTCAGGAGGGTGCGATCTCAGGGATGGAATCCTTTGATGATGAGAAAGACAGAAGATTGCTAACATGCTCCCTACCTCTCTCCATTTGACAAAGTCCACTTTAGGATACAGCAGGCCTTCCTTATCAGATGCTGAGCGTATGCCAGAACTGTGACCTTGGACTCCCCAAACTTAAGAACCATTAGTCTAAAAATTATATTCTTTACATTCCCATGATTCATGTATTGTTGAGAAAACAAAACTTACTAAAACACTTAAATAATTCACAGCTTATTTTAGAACAGCAGGCTCTGAATGAGAAATCCTAGATAAGTATCTTGAGTCAAATCTTAAAACCTAGGCCCCCAAACAGCCAACCAACCAACCAAACAAACAAAACCAACCACATCCCAATAAACAAAGCAACCAATCCTGTGTTTAATTTCCTTGTGGCATTTTTTAACAACATCTACCTCCAAATTGGGGGAGATGTTATTAAATAAATCAATAGATATTCAACTTTTAGCATGTGTTATATCTTTAGTTACAACAAGCTATTAGTAGTATTATTAGCTATGTAGCTTCAACATTTTTTAATTATTTGAAGTCAGAATAAACTGTTAATTTCTTAGATTTATAACCCATTGCTTGATATGAAAAGCAGTATTTACAAATACTTGCCAGAACATGATATAGGATGATAATTTCTAATTTAGTTAAAAATAAAGTCATCTATCTACTATTACTAGAACAGTTTAGAAAAGACAGATTTCTTTTGTGGAATATTCAGGAAGACTACAGTGGCCTAAGGCATCAAATTATAGCCAGCCGCCACCCAGCAATTAAAAAGGCCAGAGCTGACCAGCTCATTATTAAACATTAATCTTTGGCTTCCTCTGAAGGCACCAGAGGGTTCAAGGTCCGGATATGTATGACTCATGCAAGCTCTGTGCTATGAAGCTGGTTTATAAGGGAGAATTATTCTTCATTGCATTGAGTCAGGCATAAAGTTCTTCTTACAATTTGAAAACTGGCAGGTTAGTGCATATTTAGGTGGAGGTTGCTAATTTTTGTTACCATCAGCTCAGTGATAGGAACATCATGTTTACTCTGCAAAAAACAGTTGAGAATAGCTCGAGAATAGCAAGACTATCTTCTATTAATAATTTGCATATGATATTAGTGGCACTGCTTATTTTAACTTCTGTATAGCCACAATAAAGTCCGCCACAACTTTTTCTTACAACTTCCATGGCTCCCATTAAATACTAATGATGGCCTGGTGGATGTCCTGGAGGCCTTCGGCAACAGGTGTAGTCTGCAGCAGTCCAAACCTGCTAATAATTGTAATTCTGATAGTTTTTGCTTATAAAACTATGAGATAAAGACTGCTGCACTCCATATCTCATCTTGTGCAATCTCAATACAAATGCAAGATGGGCCCTGCTGTTATTACCATCATCTCTGAAAAGAAAATGGGATCAGACCTATGTATTATTAAATCCTTGATTCTTGGACACTGCATGACCTACTACTATACTCTGACTGGCTTATAGTCTTGTTTATTGTCATGTAATAGAGATTTAGGAAATATGTGTTGCAGTTGGTACTCAGCCAGCAATCATCCTTGTAAAATTGATGTGATCCATTCTGATGCCTAGCAACTGAAATGTTCAATGATTCAGGTACAGCCGTCTCATTCATTACTTTCTGCTTCCAGAACTTCTGTTTAAGCACACTCAGGTTGTTCAAATGGAGCAATGCTTCGCATTTCCTGCAATGTTAGGACATGATGGAATATATTTCTTAAGCAAAGACTACACAACAATTCTCTCTCCATGCATGAACTGAACACATCAAAGGTGCGGACAGAATCGAAACGAAAGGATCATCTGAGTAGAAAAGCTGGTGGCAAGCAAAAATCCAGCTCCAGTAAATTGATGGCTGATCCATCAGCCCTTTTCTTTGAAGTTTCGATCTAAAGGATAACAACACAAAGAAGCCAAGCAGGAGGAAGATACTTTCTTCAGTGTAAGCAAAACTAAATCTAAGTTAGCTAATTTCCTCCTTTCAAAATACTTCAAGGTCAGAAAAACTTCCGGGTGGAGGTGCAGTTAATGAACATGACTAACTCTTTCTATGCTGATGTGAAAATAGAGAAAAATCCATTCTAAAGAGAAGTTAATATCAAAGGGAATGTCTTTGCGTTCACTCCTGACACCAATGCCATGAGATGCTGTGATCAGTAGCACACCTCAGGGCATACTGATTTGCCAGCAGATATACAGAGAAATGTTTAGAATTATTTAGAATTTGCCTCATTTAAAATTACGGATCTGTCCCATGTGAAGAATATTAAGGACACTCGCTTGGAAAGATTTACTAACATCATTCAGTTTACCAGACTGTGATATATTTGGAGTAGGTAAAAACTTACAAATCCTGTGGTGTTTACAAAAGCCAAGGGTAAGTATTTGTAAATATTCCCTTTATTAGTCTAGTATTATTTACTGAGCACTGTGGCTGGAAATGCAAGGACATTACTACAGGAAATACCCCTAGAAGTTTGAAGAAGGCATAGGANAAGAGCCAGCCACACTAAAGGCATCTGGAAAGTCAGTTCAAAATGACAAATCTTAAGTGAATACTAGAGAGGTGTGTGTATTGGCAAGGGTTTGAAAATTTGACTTTTTCAAAAACAAACATTTGAGGATTCAAGGAGCAGAATTTCACCGTCTGTTTTGAATGAGCCATGGAGTTGGTGAAGTCTTTTGTGTATCTATAGCAAGGAAGGTCTAAAGAGCAGGGAAATATTTTTACAGACTTGCAGTAATCCCAGTCCCTGCTCCTCAGTCTGTTTACTATAATAGAAATCTAACTCCAAACTCTTTCTTGTGAAGGCTGCGAAAGATCTTTAGCTTATCAAATTGCCAATTCTCAACCAGAATCTCAGAAGCATTTGAGAAAGAAAACCACCACCTACTCTAAAGCACTGATTTTTGTTGCCCCAAAGACAGCCACTTGACATGCATTTTCCACAGTTCTCATAGGCTGGTTTTCTAGATCCTCCAGAACCATGCTCCATTGTCTTGCATGTAGATCCCCTTATCTTGATATAGTAACTCCAAATTATCATCCCTATGTAAGTTTCCAGCATATCCACAACTATTGCCTGTTTCCTTTTGCTTGAGACTGATAAGCTCAATTAATTATCAATACCTCTGCTTTGATACCTACTGGTAATCTGTTTCATATTTTTGATGGGGCTTCTTTGGTGTAAATATGCACTTCTTTTTTTAAAAAAAATCTATTTGTAAAAGTATGTTTTTAATTAAAATCGAACCACATCCCTTTCCTTCTTGCCTTTTCTCCCTCCAAGCACTCTCAGCAAATCTGTACTTCTTATCCACCTTCAGTAATGACATCCTCTCCAACAAAGCTCTCCTTAAACTACACATACAGTTTCAAACCTCTACCAATCACGAGCTGCCAGCATCACTTCCTGCTGAGACAACAATAAACCTTCAAAGTGACACCCCTTCCTCTACTTTTGCTCCATATAAAGATGTTTCTTTAGTTATTCTAAATGATCTTTAGGGACACAAATCAGAAAATGCCACTGTCCTTCTGAAAATCCTCCCGAGTCTATCATGCTTAAAACCCAAAGTCCCTGCCAAAGACTGTGTCCTATATCTCTCTTAGCAGGATACCCATCCTGAGAATTTTTAGATGCTGCCTCAACGACAGTGGTACTATTATTGCTCAACACAATGTTTTCTTTTTCCCATTGACATCTGTGGTTATCTCTAGATGCCTTGCTTTATTTCCAGGTAGCAGCATGTCTCTCTGTTTCTTTCTTTCTGACCTCTAATCAAATTAAATTTGCTTGGAAAGTCTGTTTGAACCACCTTATGCATTACCACTAGTTAAAATCTGATCAGGTAACTTTTTCTTCTCTGAGTATTATCTCTTTTCCATGTGAAAAATAAGCTCTCTAGGAACCAGCATTTCATCTTGTTCAATTTTTTTATTCCCTGTGCTTAGAAACCCTAGCGTACAGAATTTACACAAAGGATATCTGTTAAAACTGAATGGATATTTTGTGTGTTAAATGTTAAGGTCTCAACAATGGCATTGTGAATAAAGGAGAAGAGAAAAAAGTGAGTCTGCTTTGTAATATTAATGCCTGTTGTAATAATGTTATAACATATATATTAACATGATAACTTTAAAAACTAAACAACCTGAAAAAACACATATTACATCAAAATGATATTTGAAAGAACAAAATGATTAATCTGACCAAAATAATGGGACGTTATCAGCAGACTTAAATTTAAAGAAATCCTAAATGTAAAATCCATACAGAGGTAGCAAAGTATGCAGAACTGACACAACAGGAATTCTGTTTCTGAGGACTGAAATAAAAGTATATACATTTTGGAAAACTAAAATTAGTAATAAGAGGTGAGAATAAATTAGGGAAATTGGGAGACAAGTAATAACCTTAAAAATTGCTATGTCTAAGTTTATTTTAACCCTTGAAAACCACATTAGCATTACTGGGATTATTCTTGAGTTAATACTAAAGAAAGGATTGAGGACATTAAAGAGTTGAAGTGGAATTCATTATTGTTCTGAAAACCAGCTCTAACTACTGTGGCTGAAATGGAACGGATAATTCCTTTCAATTCTTCCCTAGAACACTGAGCAAATGTTGCTTAGAGTCAGCCAACTGGATTTTTTTTCATAAATTTGAAGCCTAAACAATAATGGGTATTCACAAAGATACTAGAGGACTCAAGGGACTTTGACTACCTTGAGTACAAGAACCAAAGAAATAACACCAAGTGTTGACCAATGGGGTCGCATGAACCTAAGAAACTTTTCATTGCCAAAATATAATTCAGTGAAGATATAGCCAACAGAATCAGATAAATTTTTTCTTAACTATCCAATTGCAAGTGTATGTATCTCAAACTGTATGAAGAACCTGAAATGCTAATACCTAAAAACCAAGAAGCTCGATCTACTGAAATCAACAGTTAGTTTTCAAAAGATGAAATTTCAATTCTCAATACATTTACTGACATCGTAATATATACTGTGTTTAACATCTTTAGCTATTATGGAAAGACAAACTAAAACTACATTGAAGTTTCATTGTTTCCCCAGTCAGAACAGCTATCATTAAGAATAGCAAAATATAACAAATTTTGGCAAGGGTGTAAAAACAGGGAACCTTTATACACTAATGGTGAAAATGAAATTTGTTCTTTCAGCTATGGGAATCGGCATGGGATTATTCAAAACAGTGACACTTTCAGTGCCACATGTCTAGCTCTACTCCTGTGTGCGCATATGAAGGTCTCAGAGAGCACGCTACAGAGACACTTGCGCATCCACGTTTATTGCAACATTATACATAATAGCCATGCTATGAAATGAGTACATGTATCTATCAACAGACGCATGAAGAACATACAGAATTTCATTCCTAAATATTGCAGGAAAATCATCCCACTAACAGGAAAACTTATGCAAATGGAGATTTTTTTTAACTGAAATAATCTAGTCTCAAGAAGACAAGTACTACATGTTTTTCTCTCATTTTGAACCCCGGTATTCTTGATAAATACATGAAACCATATATAAGTCATGTACAACTTTATGTCAGAAGGGAAAGTGCTGGTGGGCAGAAGAGGACAAGCAAATAAAGGGAAAAGACGGAGGACATGATTACGCTTGAAACATATGATACACTTCAAAGAAGTTCTCTGTGATAAACGCATCATTGCAAATTCTGAGTTTGTACCAACAAAAAGAATGAGAAAGAACACAAGGATATCTACAATATCTAATGATCAGAAGAGAGCGATCCAAAGCTTTGAATTCCCAGGAAACCTGATAGTGAAGACATTAAATAAGGTCCTAGTGATTTCAAAGACTAAACTTCCTCAGGTAGAGAACACTGTTTCACTGCATCTTCTGTGGCAGACACATATTTAGCAGTGTCTCCTGGTTTAAGTGGATGTAGATAGAATATTCACTATGAAGTTCATGTCTAACACAAACTTAAATTTTCTAAGCCAGTCAAATTATTTGAAAAGTTATCTTAAATCTTCTGATACAGGAATGAAATGTTTTGCTCTCTCAGGAAAGCAAAACATGCGTTTTTCAAGGTGCATAAACAGTTGTCTTATGATCTAATGCTTCACTAATAATTCTCAGAAAAAATAAAATATTTTTAAACATAGTTTCTGTTAGGGTTAGACTTGTTAAAAGTAACTTAAGCATAAGGTAAATTTCAAGAGGCCCTTAAATGCAATTAAACTTCAACTGACATTGTCGTAGGAATGAACATATAATGTTCAAGTTTTCTTTGTAATAATATATTCTATTTAATCACTATACTACTGAAACAGAATTTTCATTAAAATTTATATATTAGTTGACATTGACATTATTCTCATTTCTGTTTTTATATCAGGTATAAATAATAGCATAGTTTCAAATTATTTAGTAGGATGTTTTCAGAATAATAAACATTACAGATGAGTATATTATCTTAAATATTATAATATGCTGTATACTATCTAACTGAACATAGTATTGTTATATATTTTCAATATTTATTATTTATTATTAATTTAATGGTTTGTCATTATTTGGTAAAAGTAGAGTTATCTGGTACTTTTTGTATCTTGGGAACTCTGTAAAATCGTGATATTTTGTTCTGTTTGAACATTTTGTTTGTTAATTGTGGCTAAATCATTTTAGCTAGGCAGTTCATAACAAGCTTAAAAGAGACTGACATTTAAAAAGACAGAGAACATTGAGAACTAAAATTCTTGAAGTAATGAAATCTGAAATTGCATTTCAGTTGTCGAAAGCAAAGGCAGACATAGCGTTTTCTTACAAAAGGTGGTTTGCAGGAAGCAGTTTTCTTTTGAATAGACCGACTGCATTCACAATTTAGCAATCAGTTACTGTGCAATTGCTTCTGACTATTATTTGAACTTCAAGAACTCTGATCTCAGGATTTTACTTAGTGCGAAGTATGAATCACCCAGGATGGCTGCAAAACAGGCCCACTGTGCTTAATAACAATTCTGTTTGCATTAAAGAAACATTCCTCAAGGCAGCTTTCATGACTGGTCCAGCCATGACCTTAAGAAATGACAAGATTCTTCATAAAATGCTGGATCTGGGAAAGCTTCAACATTTGTAAGGAAGATCATTAACCAAACGGCTGATACCGTTTACAACAATAAAACTTGTTAGGCACTGGTGAACCAGGCGGGAAGTTTGATAGTGGAACATGCTACACATAATTAAATATGGATCCTTCCTAATCAATACTGAGGACATAATTACTTTTCTCAAGGTTAGTTAGGCAGGGTTGTTTGAAGGGAGAGAGAGCGAGTGAAAGGAATCAAGAAGACAAACTGAAGAGTCATGCATTTTGGCAGTAAGGAGGTTATTAGGAGCTTTGTAACACTGGAATTTGATTTTATCAGCAGTCCCAGTGGAGACTGATTAGACACTGTCAGGGAGGCTGAGGAGAACTGATGGATGCATCCAAGTGCTGCTCCCCACTTCACTAAGTTACTCAATAACAGCTGTCAGATTTACATTTCTTTGAACAAAACATATTATATACCATGGAAACTATCAGTGATGAATTAGCAAGTATTCTAACATAGATAGAACAAAAGTAAAAAAACAATTCAACTATTGACTGTTAATAGCGAAACAAGGAAAGAGATAAGTACATAAGTGTGTGTTTACAAATGCGTCCTCCCTAGTTGACACCCTCTTGATGAGGGAGAAATGAGAAGTTAACTTCGGTAGACCTGGCCCTTTATGCACAGTGAGGAAGGAGAGAGACAACACTTATGGGTTCTAAAGACTTTAATAACTCACCACATGAGAGGGTCATTGTTGGATCAGAGCTGCAGGACAAGGACTCGGGAACCTTGTTTCTCCCAACAGCCCTGAACAGGGGCAGAAGTGCTGTTTTTAAGGTAAAAAACTCACAAACATTTGTTGTCAAGTTACAGCTACGATTTCTACCAATCAGGATTTATAGATAAGAGGCTTGCTTGAATGTTCCATCATTGTCAATCGATAGTCAATGCAAGCTTTTCAGTCCAACCAATCAGATTCGTTTGTTCTTTCTGTTGTTACGAACAGCCATTACGTTTCCAGAGAACTAAAGAAGCATAACAAATATTTTGATATTTGGGGAGGAGGTTGGTCAGCCATTGAAAGCTCTCAGATCCCCGAGAGCTTGGGAACCTGAATTTTATTTCACCCTACAGTTAAAATGGTGTCGAAGTCAACATGGCAGTACTTAGACCAATGTTCCTTTGCTTGTTCACCTCAACATTAAATCCGTGGACTGGTAGCTGTTCTCAGTAATGCCTATAAAAATCATTTGTTTACTATCCTATCTTTTCTTCCCCATTCCAAAATATTAACTGAGTGCTTTCTCACAGACAAGCACGCTCCCTTTCCTCCCTTTCCTTCTTCATTTCTAAATAATGACTGAATGCTTTTGGGGAGACAAACATATAATATATTAGCTATTCTTGGTTGCCAACTTGGCTACATCAGTAATTAACTAAAATCCAAAATGGAAGACACACCTCTGAGGTCATTTTCTTAATTTGGAATGGGTAAATCTATTTCGAATTTGGATCTTTGAAGTAGGCAGATACACCTTTAATCTGGGCTACACCTTCTGCTAGAGGCCCATATAAGAACATAGAAAAGGAAAACTTTTGTTCTTTGCCTGCTTGCCTTCATCTTTCTAGCTAGTCCATTTCTTCCCTAAATAGCTTTATTCTATTTAGATCTGGAGGTCAAAGGTCAGTAAATATCGTAAATGTTTTTGCATGACAAAAGTTAAGAAATTGACTCCCAAGAAAATTCAAATTTATACTTCAAGGTTGTATTGCTCACAGGATACATATGTAAAAAGATACATTTCGAGGTATTTTATTTTTTGTTCATTCCTTTCAATACTGCTTCACTGAACTCTTTTAAGCTAAATCACCTGAGCAAAAATGTTTATTTGAGTGAGAAATCTGAACTAGGCATTTGCAAGGTAGTGTCATATTGTAATGTTAGAAATATATTAGGTCTTTGCTTGCAGTTGCTGGTTGATTTAGGACATCCTGGGTAGGGAGAACTCAATGTATCTTTTAGTTTAATATTTGGTCTCTGAAATCTGTGACTGACAGCGAGCTCCTAGTCCCTTAGCATTTCTTTAGGACCACCAACATTTTCTGTAATGGTTTGGCAAAACTTGAGAAATCTTGGGAAGTGACTAATAGCTCCCAATGTTCAGAGTCTTGGGAACTCTCTTCTTCATCTACTGTCTTCTGGTAAAAGGAATGTTGTTTGAAACTGAATGAATTACCATGTGTGTTGATGTAAAAAGGACTCCATATAGATTCCTAAATGGGTCCAGAAAGCATTCATATTACTCGGCACACGAAGTGATTGATAAGCAGGGTGTGAGGAAAGGTCATGAGACTTTATTATATGCCCCCTTTATTATATGCCCCCTTCCTGTGTATACTTTGCAATCTGCTATAAAACTTGGAAGTACTGTTCCTCTAATTTTTGTGAGCTACTCTAGTGAGTTTGTGGAACATGAGGAGGAGGTCATGAGAACTTATTGCTTATTGGTCAGAAACACGGGTCACAAACTGAAGGTCTGAAGTACTTATAGGATTGACCTGATAAACTGTAAGAACTAACTCTATTTAGAGATTCACAGTTTTGCAACTGGATAGGATTGAGGGAAACATGCCTTTGGTACAGAAAAATTTATATCAGGATTTGCATATTTTGGGAACGAACAATGCTCTAATTTGTACTGTAAAAATAGGAAGAATAGCCTGGTGGTGTATCTTAACTCTTACAATAGTAGTGAATGCCTTTTGATTGGTAATTAGAGCAACTACCACTTACTGAATTTAAACTCTTCACTAGAAATACTGCTGGACATTTCAATTTATTTTGTATTATTCCTGCAAAATTCTTAAAGTATTTTACAGATGAGAGAGCAAGAAACTGAAAGATGTTCCTTGATTTAGAAAAAAACAGTTAGAAATTTGTACCTAGATGCATGTGCAACAACATCCCACTATCCATAAGATAAAAAAACTATTTTTATTGATATTAATTTGAGGTGGGCAATATAAATAAATAACACCCTTCTCTTCTGCATGACACACATGGCATTTATACAAGAAAGTTTAATTCAATTATTTATTAAGCTCACAATTCTTCAGTTTATCATATATGAAACTACATGGACAAATCCTAAACTTTAGCGTAGTTTAATCCCATAGACATGACCACATCTGAAAACAGTGTAAGAGCCATGTTGTCCCTTAGCCATTTGTCATTTCCCTGCGTGAACAAATACCATGATAGCAGTGCAGATCAAGACGAAATTCTGCAGTTTCTACAGATGCCAGAGCATTGAGGGTCACCAGGGCTTGGACACGAGAATGTTAAGTCTTTGAAGAAAATTTGACTTTGCATCTAACAGAGGTTGTATGTTAAATTATGTTCTGAAAGATATGAATGACAACCATGCCAACAACTGCAAATATAGTGTGTTTGGACTTTACTTGTCCACAATTCTGAAACCAATCAGAGGCCCCATTCATTGTGTGGCTACGGTTGTTTTACATTTAAATTTTTATTTTTCATTTTTCTACAACCTTACCTCTTCATGTTTTTAAAGGAACTGCATTTCTATTGCAGTTTCTTTAATCACTTAGCTGAAGTTGAAACTATTTTTGTTTCTTAGGAATTTATTAGAAAGTGTGTGCTACACTGTTATTTCTTTTTAATATAGCAGATACAGACTTTGCAGAGTCATGCCTATTCATATTGTGGTCAAGTGACTCATTCAAGGTGAAGGAACAACTTGTACTGAATCAAGAATATTCCAGGAATTAAGGAAGTATTTGATAAACAAAAAGATGGTGACTTATGAAAAAAACTAAAACTAGAGAACAATTTGAGCAGTAAAAGCAAGCAGAGTATTAGATTATAACTTAATACAGAGATAACCCCTCTCCAAAATATCTAGAGTACTCTAAATGCTCAAACAAATATGCAAATGAGAGAAGGGATGCTTCATAGAGAAAATTTTAAAATAGTTTATTTAGTATGAGATATACATCTCTCCAGGAAATGGAAGCTGCTACCCCATTCCTCCTTGTCCTTCATGGTATGGTATGGACTATACTTGCTTCCCAAGACACAAGGATGAAAATTAGTTGCACAACAAAAGCATGGCTTTAATCGAGGAAGATATTGTTTTGGCCAGAAAGATGGTCAAGATTAGTGGTGTGAATAAGATTTTGTCCTTGATGTGATGTGTATGAATAGTACTTCACCTTTGCACACTTTTTCTAAAATACCTATAATTACAGTTGAGAATAAGAAAATCACTGAAGGGCTGGATGGTGGTGGCGGCACACACCTCTAATCTCAGCACTCAGGAGCCAGAGGCAGGTGGATCTTGTGAGTGTGAGGCCAGCCTGATCTACAGAGTGAGTCCTGGGGACTGGCTCTATAGCTACTGAAAAAACCTGTCTTGAACCCCCACTCCAAAAAAACCAAATTTTAAAAAAACAAAGAAAAAGAAAAGAAAGAAAATCATCGAACAAACTCAAGTTGAGAATATTCCACAAAATATTCAACAGTGTACCATAAATAACGGCATAAGAAATTGGCAATAAGGATAGCTAGAAAGACCTATTTGAAAGTTCTTTGTACAATCATCACAATATTTTTCTTGAAATTACTCAAAAGGAAAAAGTTGAGAGAAACAAGAAAAAGTCATTATGAATGCTAAAGGATTGTATGTTCACAGACATTTTTTTAAATATCAGATGTGCTTTCTGTTATCTGTGAGTGTTGCTTGATTGTATTTTAGAGAAGGGTGGTTGAAGTCCATTTAACCACAGTGATTGGAGACTATGCTCAGGAACACATGAATGGATTTGATATGAAAGAAGGCTGAGTTGATCAATGGTATCAACATTCTGGAAGACATTCTAGCCAGAACATGAAGGAAGGGGTGTCTGAGAAGAATAATTTGTCGGTGCTTACCCAGGAGTCCCCATAAACGCCTTAGGCTATCATAGCCTGATGTCATTAACTACTAGGTTCATTCAACTAATGAACTCTCCTTGCTCTGATTAATTCTATTTCCCATGTAGATTCTTTTTAGGGAAAGCAGCACACTCTCGGGTCACTTTGCTTGTTATAGTTCTCATGGCGCATTTGAAAATTTGCATTCTAGTTCCCTCGCTGGATTCTTGGGGACTTGAGTAACCTAGTTTTCTTATTTGCGAAATACTGCAAAATCTTATGACCTACTTCACACAGTAGTCATGAAATTAGAATTGTTGATAAATTCAAGTGTGGAGCACAGTTGAATGCTGCACAGAGCACACATTCATTCTTGAACATGTTATTACTGAGAATTGTTATTGCGGCTGCTGCTACAGGATCTCTGTGTCTCTACTGTGATGTTAAACTAGTCTGACAAAACCGAACTCCTTTGCCAGAAAATGATGTGAGTCAATGTTTCAGTCAACCTTCTCCTTTGATAGAAGGCATCTCTGCCTGACCCTCCTACTGGTCAGTTGTTTTTCTCCTATTCTTTTGTCTCCAATTTCTCTTTTCATCCTCAGCACCTGAAGCTGTTGTAATCCAAACACTCAGGACAGCTAGCTAGTAATGAGTAGATGAGCCACATTATAGGTATCTCTCAATTCATCATTGAAATGACACACTTCTAAACTGGAGTGTAAAAGTTATTTAACCAGCAGGTTTAACAGCTGTGATAAATGATGGGCGTGATTTAAATTTGAGTAGAATAGCATTTAATTGAAAAATTGGCCTCTACATAGAAGTCGCACTGCAAAGATGAAGATGACATTGAAAGACTGCCAAGGGTGCAAAAATCGGAATAAAAGAACCACTTAGGTTAATGTTTCATGCGGTAGGCAATGTTTGATAAAGCAAGGTTCTAGAAAATGCGTTTTAAGATTATCTTCATCAGAATCATTCAACCGTCAGTTAAATTGTATGTCCCTTAGGCTCAGATGACTTACGTTGAATCTCAGAATTCCCACAAGAGAATTCAGGAATTCACAGACTTAGCAAGGATCATGGGTAATTCCAATACCCACTGTGATGTGGTCTTTCTTTATAAATCAAGAGTATGTGTTGTTACCAAGGTGTCCACAGACTTTATTCACGTTGGTCATGACTATCCAAATATAGAATTAAAATGCATTTGTGGAGAAAATAAGGTAGTATGGTATGAGGCTTAATTGTTATGCCTTTTAAATTAACATTTACAGTAAATCTTTTTATAGTACACTGTATGAACTAAACATTTTACTCTGCATTTTAAGTAAATGGGGTTTTATTTATTTATTTATTTATTTATTTATTTATTTATTTATTTATATATAACCTGTATATATGAAAGTTCATTCACTTTGCATGAAAATAACTGTGCCACTGGGTCTCTGTCTCTATTCCTAGAGTCACAAGAATTCAACTAAGGCCCATATCTGTTTTTCACTTGTAATCTTTCTGTTTGAAGTTATTTTTCTTTCAAAAAAGATTACATTCAATACATATCAGAATTAATCTCAACAAGCTTAATCTGATTGATAAGTAGTTTTATCTGATTAATTTTCCCAGGTATGCACACAATAAAAGATTTGTTTCATCCTTTATTCAAAAGTTGTAGTCCTTGAACTATCTCTAAGAATCTTGGTGCATATTTTTTTGTGTTTCCTACAAATATTTGGTCTCATAAAAATGTATTGGGTTTGTTTATTTACAATAAAGCATTTGCTATAATTCCAAGAAAATAGAACCTATCCCAAAAGGAAGCCACTGGATATAGTCATTAAGAGAATTTTCTTATGACCTCACCAAAGAGTAGATATGTCATAGAAACCTGAGCTAAATCATTACCAATGTGACCTGGAATATTGTCTATGAGATTTCTTAGCTTCTGCTTGAAGTAGGTTGATCAAAAGCGATAACATTTGCAAAGCCCCTGTGTGTCACCAAACAAAGAATAAAAGGCACCGCAATGCACAAAGGATAACTGAAAGTACTGAACTATTCCTAGAAGAATGGACACACCTGGAGTGCCAGGTCCACAGTACAAAGGCCTTTCTGGCCAGAACAGAGCATCTCGACTCTTAAGAACACTGAAATCCGTTGACGGACGCATGGCTGGGGCAGATTGAGGGGCCACTGGCAGTGGCACCAGGATTTATCCCTATTGCATGTGCTGGCTTTTTGGGAACCCATTCTCTTTGGATGGACACCTTGCTCAGCCTAGATATAGTAGGGAGGGCCTTGGACCTTTCCCAAAGCGATGTGCCTTACCCTCTCTGAGGAGTGGATGTGGGCTGGGGTGGTGAGTTATAGGAAGGAATGGGAGGAGGGGAGAGAGCAAGAACTTGGATAGGTATGTATAATGAAAAAAGATAGTTTGTTTTCTTTGTTATAAAATTAAAAAGAAAAAATACTAAAATAAACCCACTGAACCCATTACATCACAAAGAAAAAAGGATACAAGCCAATTAATGGTAAACCTAAAATGGCCGGTAGTGTCAAGATTATGAATTATAAAATAATACATTATTATTAACCATGGCTGAATAAATTTTGACTACTTAAGGAAAACTGAGAGCATGTCCTTGGATGCAGACAGACTTCCGTTTCCTGTGTTCATTTCTTATTTGACCCCATTTCCTGCCTCTACCTTCATTTATAATCGATAAAATCTGTTTCTACTTTTTAATATTCTTGCATAAATTACTTATCATTAATATTTATATTTTCACCCAAAAGAGTAAAGTGTTATTTACTCAGATGAAAGAAACAACTAGAGATTATTAAACCCTGATTAAAAAATGCTTATTAGAATATTTTACTGGGATTTCTCATAAATAGAATAGTTTAGGGCAATGGGTGGTGAATTCCTTGTGGGTGGTGAATGACCCTTTTACAATGGTTGACTAAGACCACCAGAAAACACAGATATTCACATTATAATTCATAACAGCAACAAAATTACAAGTTATGAAATAGCAATGAAAATAATTTCTTGGTTGGGGGTCACCAAAACATGATAAACTTTTTTAAAAGGTCACAGCACTAGGAAGGTTAAGAACTACTGGTTTAGGGTGAAAGAGTTGTAAATTTTTTCGTGATTAAACATTGTTTTCAGTTCCCTACTAAATGTGTTTAATTTTGATGATTTCTGTTTTACAAATTAAGATTAGAAGAAAGAAAAATATTCCCAGGATATCAACCTAGTGTTACTCATATGGAATCATAGTGTCTAAAACACAAGTCTGAGAACATAATCAATATTTAGCATACTATTTAAAGTTATTGCAAATTATGTATGCAAAATGGCTGCTTTATTTTGGCTATGTTTACAGAATTGTTAGCATGATGCCAATTACTATGAGCAATTTTAATTTTGCAAGTTACTTATAATCAATAGACCTTTTATATTTGAGAATTAGCATTTCTACATCTATATGAGTTCTCTATTTTAGAAGCACTGCTTTTATGAGTTAAAAATCACTGTAAATGATTTTCCACATTTGACATTAGCTTTTAAATGTTTTAATAACTTTGAACATAAATGTATATTTTACATATTTAAATTTTGCGTTAGGAAAAAAATTTCAAGTGCAAGAATATAATATGTATTAGGACACGAGCTTCCCTTATTGTATGATCCTCTAGTTCCAGCCCCTGATATGTGTGCTTAGCACCTAGAAAATGCTAGGTGACACTTTAAGTGAATGTCTACTCATAAGTATAAAACATTTGTTAATTAATAGCTCTGATTAACATAGAGTTAAACTATTAATTGCTTTAGATAATTCTTATCTAAATCTTTGCTCTTAGACATCATTAATTATGAGCAGTTTGATATAAATTGCTACATTACTTAATAATGTTTTCTCATGCTTTTCTGTAGATATGAATTTAGTGCAAAGAAAGAAAAAGCACTGACCACTTCAGAGGTCTCAGACTTATGCCAGAACCTTCAGAAGTCTCTGGTTCTTGCCTACTCGTCTCTGGCTCCTGCCTATTCCCTAAGCGGTTGCTCCCTTGTACCTGCTTCTGTGGAGTTAACTTTCTCAGGCCTGCCCCAGCCCAGGTTGTTGGCTCAGACCTGTTTCCGTGAATGTTCCTGGTCTGGGCCCAGTCCCGTAGAGGTCTCTGGCTTGGGCCCAGTCTTGCAAAGGTATCTGGCTCCAGTCTACTCCCTCGGAGGTTCCAAGCTCAAGCCTGGACCAGCAGAGGTCCTGGCTCAATCGTACCACAAGGACATGCGCTCAAATATGTCCATAGCAGCATTGTTTGTAATAGCCAGAACCTGGAAACAACCAAAATGCCCCTCAACTGAAGAATGG
>LOJH01020324.1:6861-19063 GCA_001685095.1 Ellobius talpinus
CCTGCAGGCATACACACAGACAGAATGTTGTATACATAATAAATAAGTAAATAATTTTTAAAAAGTAAAAATAAGTTCTGGTTATAAAATAAATATAGATGTCCTTATATTTTTCTCATCTAAGTCAAACAAAATTGCAGTTGATCTGTGAAGCATAAGTGGTTGGCTTTAAAATGCCTTGATGTCATAATTTAGTTTTCTGTTATTTTTGATTCAGGAAAAGTTCTTATGTGCTAAGGATACATTTTTAAGAGGAATAAAATATGTCAATTTTTGAAGGCTTATGATAAAGGTATTATCTATGAAAACAATAAGGTAGACAAAAGATCTAAGGTCATTTATTATTTAGTGGAGAAGGTAAAAACTTGTCTTAAGACCACAGGAAACCTATATGCCAACTATTATTATACAGTAGCATAATCATATTTTATTGCATGTGCTCTGGGGAGACAGAAAATAAGCCATTTTAATAACTTACATAAGAAACATTTGTGACTCTGCCTAAAAACAAAGTTCTTGGTTTTGATCTCAGCCCTAGAACTTAAAAATCATGGATTTTTTTTGTCACAGAAATCTGTATTTTATGAAGAAAGGATATGGCATCTTTTAAAAAATATTTATTTTCTTTTTACCTGAGTGCATGTAAGCATGTGTGTGGGTGCCTGTGGGGGCCAGAAGAGGGTGTTAGTTAGATCCTCTGTGGTGACTGTTGTGGGTGGCTGCGAACCATTCTGTGCTCCTGGGACCTCAGCTCCTATCTCCGGCAAGAGCGGCCAGCACTCTTAACCACTAAGCTGTCTATGTAGTCTCGCTGCATCTTTCAACAGCTTATTAACAATAGTTTCAAACAGCTGTAGCTTAAGAAATATTACATAAGATGAATTCCTGTGGGGCCTTCATCCAGCTTCAACAAAATTCAGTGTGCAATGGTGGTCTCTCCACTCGAGACTCTGTCCACTTCTCTAGCATGTGGAAACCCACTAGAGCATTATATGCTATTCATACAAATTCATAAGAGATAAAGAAATGAAAAAAACACCACTTCCCACCTATAAATTAATGTATACTGTGTGTTCCTGTTTTTTCCAGTGCTTAGTAAATTTAACCTAGTTTTTGTTGTAGTCAGTAAGGACCCTAGGAAAGGAGACCTACAATCTTTACACTAGACAGTGCAGGTAGCCCTTCAGTAGGCAAATTGTCCTCATATATTCATCTCCACCCTTCTCTGTCTTGATGTGTTTGTTGACAAAATCAGGCATTTGATAACTAGAGAACGTGGTCCTAATTTTGCTGGTTCCACCCCCAATTGTTGTTGGACATACTTGTCTGATTCATAAATCTAGAGGTTTGATCACCCATGGGCACTTTCTCCCTAGATTGTCATACTTCTGTAAGGACAAGTACCATTGACTTTCTTTTTCTGAAGGCAGATACCCATAATCATAACATATACACATTGCTTTTTGTCAAAATGAATGTTAATGATAAGCTAATCATATTTTTCTTTTTATATTTCATAATTGGCGTACAGAAATTTATTGTCTTCGGTTTTTGCTTATTCTGAGTTAAGGATTCCTATAGAAAAGACAAAAGAAAACTTATTCCCCTTCTTTGTTTTTTAAAATAATGAGATAAAGGCCTCCAAGATGGCTTGGTAGGCAAAGATGCTTGCTGCCAACTTGGTGAATTGAGTGTGATCCTCAAGACTCACGTGGTGGAAGCAAATAATCAACTGTGCAAGCAGCATAGGTGTGTACACACAAGAAGTTAATAAATGTCATGAAATTAGGATTATTTTACCCAAATAGTGTATGCTAGGCAAACTTTTAAAAACTTACCAAATATCTTTATTAGGGGCATCTTGCCATTTTGTACGGCCATCAGCAGCCATGTTTGAGAGTATTTGTTCTGTCACAGCCTTGCCAATAGAGGATGCTATCAGACCTTTGGCTTGTTGTCAATACTGTAGGTGAAATACTGAGGTTTGAATAAGGAGTTTGCAGCATAGAAATAGATCCAATGAATTGTGGGCGTGATCCTAAGAAATGCAATCATGTGCTGGGATTTGAATTGGATCGGGATGAAGGGTACTTTTGATACCTATGATGGAGTTCCAGTGACATAAGAACAGAAGAATGTAATTGTGAAGAATAAGAAGTCAGTGTGTAATATCTCAAGTACAAAATCAAGTTCCTTTCAGATAAGCTTGGAGGTGGATTTTGTTGTTTTGTTTTTTTCCATAAGGAGAACCATTTTTTTTTTAAAGAAGAAATAGAGGGTTTGGGATAGATCTGGGTTTGGGAATGGAAGAATTTCCCCCTGGACATGCTTTGTTTTTTCATAATGTCTCATTAGTGTAGCTCTGGACAGCCTGGAACTTGCTATGTAGACCAGGCTGGTCTTAAATGCACAGAGATCTGCCTGTCTCTGCCTCCCGAGTGCTGAGATATATCTGGAGCAGTAAGTTTCTCTCAAGACCTTTTAATCTCAAAAGAATAAACATGAGGGTTGGAGAGACCGCTCAGTGATCAAGGGTGCTTTGCTGCTCTTCCAGAGAACCTGGATTTGTTTCCCAGCACCCAGGACAGGCAGCTTAAAAACATCTGCAACTTCAGTAGGAGATCTGATGCCCTCATCTGGCCCCCATGGACACCTGTATAAACATAGTGTGTGTGCGCACCCACACACACAAATAAAAATAAATTTAAAAAGAATAAGTATGAGACATAACTGTAAAAGGGAACCAATAAAAATACCTGATAAGGTAATAAATATGCTATTTAAATGTTTTCTTTTCCCTTTAAGATGTTTGTATTATAAGTCATTTACACTGTGCCTCATCCTAAGTAATATTGAAATTGTACTTATTTCTCAATGCCCAAATTCTTGTTACTGTATTTTGAGTTTATTACTAGTGATTTTCTTGAATTGACTATCAGGCTCTCAACTGGAAGTTTGCTACCTTCACTATTCGTAACAATTTATTCGAAATGAGAAATATCTCTACCAAGAAGTTACTCTTGTTTTAAGGAGAATGTCAGTGTTTGAGCACAAATTCATCTGACTCTACACATGAGAGGGAGCAGTTGAGAATGCATGGAAACCAGTTCTTCCTAAGGAATATGTTGATAAAAACCGATGAGTGCATTTAGACATTTTTTTATTTCTCCAAATGCTGAAAGTTCTGAAGACTTTCAACATATGATTTAAATTTAGTTTCTGAAGCATCCAATAAAATGTATTCTTTCCACGAGGAGTTATAAAATGCATCCTTAAACTTGCTAGCATACTATATCATATGTGTTTAGTAAATCTACGCAAGGGTGTTCTTTACTCTGCTGAAAAGAACCGTGTACTATTTTTTTTCAAATGCTATATGGCATTTAACATCTTGTCTTTTCCATTCTTTTTGATGTAAATATTGCAGCTTTATGCAATTTCTTTCATGTTTGGTATTTTAGATCTGATTCTAACAGGCCATGTTAAAAGGAGCCTCCCTATGTCTCTAACCTCTAGAGTTCCAGAGGTGTGAATTTATCTGCGAGCCTGTCTGAGTCACTGTTATATTGCTATGAAGAGACACCATGACCAGGGCAACTCTAATAAAAGAAAACATTTTATTGGAGGCGTGCTTACACTTTTAGAAGGTTGGTTCATTTTCATTTTTATGAGAAGCAGGCCGGCCAGGCACCAGGGCAGTGACTGAGACCTTTACATCTTGATTCACAGGCAGCAGGCAGAGAGACATTGGGCCTGGTGTTGACTTTTCAAACCTTTAATCACCTCCAATGACACATCTCCTCCAGCAAAGCCACACCTCCTAATCCTTTCCAAACAGTTCCACTAAGGGGGGATCAAGCCTTAAAACATAGAAACCTATGGGGCCATTCTCATTCAAATCACCACAAAGCCCAAAGTTGCAATTGTGTGAGTCAGCAATTAACCTGGGGACATGCTAGACAGATGTTCGACCACTGATCTACATCTCCAGGACATTTATTTATTATGTATTTAAAATTTAAGGCTGTATCAATCAGTTGCCTAGGATTGAGTTAAGCTTCCTCAGTAGCCCCCAGCCAGGGAACTTCCTGATTATGTCTCTTAGTAACTGAGATTAACAAACCTGCACCAATAAGGCTTGGCTCAAATACACACTGTGAGAGGCAAAACTTTTCCGTTCCTGCTTTGTGATTGTGGTTCATGTAAACACTTTTGCTAATAGCCTCTACCTTCAACCCAAAGCATAGCTGTTTTTACTTGACTTGCAAAATCCTTAGGCAATTTTTTTTTCCACATAGATGGCAAGTTTGTCTTTATAGTTTCAAACAGTTGGAGAGAAAGCCTAACTTAATTTCAGGTGCCTTGAAAACAGCTATAAACAAAAAGCACTTTATAAAATGAGAAAGAATCATATGTGGGTTAGGAAATCTTTACCATCTTTTAGTGGAGGCTATGAATAAGCTAAGACTTAGTTACTGTCAAACTCCTGGGCTTGATCTGCTAGGGATTGCAGACTGACCTGTTGGTCCTTTCTGCTTTTGACTTATTCATCTAGCCCGAACAGCTGCTAAAGTTGTGTATCTGTATTTACTTTTAGATTTTTAAAACCTCAAGATTTCCAAATAATTAAGGTCATTAAGAGTGAGGCACTGTGGGAGATCTTCATTTCTAGATGCAATCCTTTCAATATTTCCTTCAGTTCCACAAAGGGGCCGGATAGAGCAAATCTGCCTGGTGTTGAAACACAGTGCTCTTTATATTTATTAATGTTTTAATCTTTGCTCTCCAAATAAAAGAAAGCAGTGTTGCTGAAATTTTTGATTTAATAACAAACTGGATTTAAAAATCTGTCTTCTTCAGTTGGCTAAGACACACACACTTTACAAACTTCCCAGATACCTAAGCTTGAGAAACAAGCTTTTGAACAGAATAAATAAGTTGGTCTCGGGCCAATTATGGTTTTCTAAAAAAGATGGCTTAAAGAGGAAAAGCTGAGATAACTGTGACATGGAATGATAAAAAATCTAAACAGCATTTTATTCTTAGCAGAGAAAAATACTTGTTTAAAAATGTATTATTACTATTTGTGTGTGTGTGTTTGTGTGTGGATTGTCATGATATACATATGGAAGTAAAAGGACAACTTTGTGGAGTTTATTCTCATCTGCTTTTTCTGTGGGCTCTGGGAATTGAACTCAGGTCAGCAGACTTAATAGGTATTTGCTTTCCTTTACTCATTGAGACATCTCAACTATCCCCGACACCTTTTCTTTTTCTTTGTTTTTTTTTTTTAAACAAATGGAGATACAAATGAAAAGTATCCTGACTTTTTCTCCCTCCAAGCTTTTTCTCCCTCCAAGCTTCAGACTGAAGGCATGGAGGGCAGAAGGAAAGCCCATTTCATTTCCAGGAGCCACGACAGGCTGCTCCATCCTCCACTGTGAATGCCAATGTAAGAAACACACTCTCATAGCCAGCTAGTTCCCTGTTTACCATGCATTTGCAGCTGCTGGGCAGAGCATGCCTGCAGCTAGTTTTGACAGCAGCCATTTGTGCTGAAGAAATCTCTCTCTCTCTCTCTCTCTCTCTACTTCCTTCGGATGGTTTCACACTCTGAGAACAAGTATAGTTTTTCCATTATAACATTCATTTTGGGATAGACTACACCCATTTCTGGGAACCCACCAACACAAATGTTAATAATATGCAGATCTGGCCTTTCCTAAGATGGTGTTGCCTCAGCCAAACTTCACTTCCTGGAGAGGATGCTAAGACAAGTCACAAATCTTGCCAAGTTGTACTAATGTACTGAGTAGACCTGATGTTATCTTATTGCTTGCTTATCAGGAGCCAAGTCATTGTGCGTACATATTAATCATTTCTCTTCTTGTGTGTTTTTCCTGACTATGGATTTCCATTACAATAAAATTTTTGAGTGGTTGGTTGATCTCTACATCTCTATGTGTCTTTCTTTATGACAGTATCAAGAGTGATATTTTTATGTCATTTTTCACACGAGCTGAATAGAATGGTGATTTGATGCAGACCGTTCCTTCTGTTGACTGTTGTGGGTCATGGTAATTGCCTTTGGGAGAATGAGACCCCCTTTCGATGATCCCTAAACTGTAATGGTGACTGACTTCTCTCTGGCTGCATCCAAAGCCGCACGCCTGTCTCGTCTTCTCCCCATGGTTCAGTTTGTTTTCTGAAATTCTAAACTTCCATATTTGTAATTATGTAAATCCTTTTATTTCTACATAATCACATGCTTTTTCTCTTACCACTATTAAAACCTTGGGAAAGTCTGCTTATACACAGTATCTCTGGCCAGACATTGGCTGTTCGGAAGAGTTCCCCATGTCTTTTAGGAAGGCTCACATAGTTTTCCTCCTATCCTGTGCTCTCTTGCCTTGGAGCTTTCGATCTGACAATGTTCTTTAGCCACCAGTGTCTTTGCTGTTACCTCCAACAGCTTAAAGCTCGCTTGTGCTCAGAACACATCTTAAATCACATGTTTTGCTTTCAGAGAACACGCTCCCTTTCCCAACACTCTAGTTTAAATGTGTCCCCTTCTAAGCTGGGCCTTTGGAGAAGAAGGTTAGGTCACAAGGGTTGGAGCTTTATGGATGCTCATTATGCCTTTTAAGGAATAACACAAGAAGGTACTTGATACAAGGAAGAGAGAACTTACCAGATCTTGATCTTACCTTACAAGGACTTACCTTGATCCTGACTTCTCAGCCTTTAGAACTGTGGGAAAAAAAAGTTCTTTGTTTGAAAATTGCTAATTTATTGTTACTGTGTATATATTTGTTTTGTCTTGTTTTTTAAGACAGATTCTCTGTGTAGCTCTAGCTGTCCTGGAACTCCCTCTATAGATCAGGCTGGTCTTGAACTCACAGAAATCCTGCCTAGGCCCCCCCAAGTCCTGGGAATTAATGGCATGTGCCACTACTACCAGCACTATATCTTAAACTATTTTTGTTTTATTTTAGTATTCTCTGTTTATATTTTAGAACACATAACTATTGTTTTTTTCTTTTAATATTTGCAATGATTTAATTATAGTCTATATCTGACTACAAGCCACTCCATGAAATACTGGAAAATTTCAATATGTTCATCATTAACTCCTCACTATCTACTAAGATACAATTAAAAAAAATCCCATTTTCCAGTTGCAGAAACTTGATTCTAGACCCAGCTCTGTCACGTAATCTTACTACATCTAACTCTTTTCATTGCTACAGTGAGATTAACACTAATACCTACTCTGTGGAGCCACTTAAAGTATTTACATTACACATGTTTGCTTCTAGGCACACATTTAGTACAACTATGTCCGCAGTTCATAATTTTAAAGAAATGTCAAATGTTTTAAAGTAAATTGGATGAGAGAATAAATAATGAAATGGACATAGATTCTTTAATACAATTTAGGAACATGCTACTGTTATCTTATGAATACCTAGTTTTAGGAGCCCATGGTAACCAGGTTTGAGAGCAGGCTCTGCTCCTGAATGGGTGTGGAAGATAGCTCATGGAACTGTCTCTCGTTCCCAAGTGTAAGGAACAGGCTTTGTATCTTAGCCACTGGAGTCGCTTGAAGAAAAGAACTCATCATTGGGTCACCAATGTTTAGCACTGTGCCATCTGAAGAGAACGGTGTTCAAGGACTGGTGGAGGAGCTTAGGGGAAGAACGCATACTCAGCATTCACAAGGCATTGGATTCAATCCCCAATACACACACACACGATTTAAAATTTCACCAGCATATGATTTAATATATAAAACTATCTTGTATCAATTAACAATGTCAGAACCTAATTTATTCCTATCAACTTATTTCAACTTCTAGAAAGTTAAGAATTTGTTCAATGAATATAGGTAGTTGACTATTGAAATCTTAGCAGTAAGCAGTGTATATCAAAAATTTGGCTTACCATCATATTTTAATTCTATACAATAAATTCAAAGGAAAATTCTATATAAAAGTTCAAAACAAGTTTAAGTAGGGTTATTGATGCATTAATATACATTAATATGAACATGTAATGAAGTACACTGAATCTTGCATTTTGCTTATCGTTAAGTTTTACTAAAATTTTTTATAATAACTTGATCTTACTCAATTCCCTCTGCCAACCCTTCCCAGATCCCTAAAACCTCCCTACCTCCTGACCCACCCAACTTCATATTCTTTTTCTCTCTCTCTGTTCCTCTCCCTCTCTCTCAAAAACAACAAGAAAAGCAAACTACAAAAAAGTCCATTACGTTCAGTTATTCCTGGGTGTGGCACCTGCCCTCTAGTGTGGTCGAAATACTCAGTGACACTCTGCTGAAGAAAACATATTCTCCCTTTCCTAGCAGGCATCAACTGCTAACAGCTTAGTGACTGGGGATGGAACTTCGTGTCCACTCTCCCTGCTCTGTGCTAGTACTGGGATTTGTCTGGCTGGAACCCGTCAAGGTCTTATGAGCGCCGTCATACTCTCTGTGAGTTCATATGTGTGTCATTCCTGTTATGTCCACATGATGCTTTTCCTTTGGAGTCATCCACAACCCCTGGATTGCACACTCTTTTTTTTATTACCTATTCCACATAGATCCCTGAGCCTCGAAGGGAGTGGTTTGAAAAAGACATCCCAGCAGGGCTGAGTGCTCCAAAGTCTCTCCCTCTCTGCACATTGTCCAGCTGTAGCTTTCTGTGTTAATTACTATCTTCAAACAGCAAAGAGCAACTTTTCTAATGAGGGTTGAGCAATGCACTGATATGTGAGTTAGCAACATACCCTTAGTAACCATTGTACTGCTATGTCCTTCAGCAGAATAAGAGTAGTAGGTTTCCTCTAGGGTCCATGACCTATCTACTCTCAAATTCTTGGCTACCTTAGCAGAGTCAGGCATGGGTTTCATCTCAGGGAGTAGGCCTTAAATTCAATTTGAGAAAATGGTTCGTTATTCCCATAACATCTGTGCCACCACTGCACTAGCGTGTCTTGCAGGCAGGTACCTATGATGGGTCACAAGGTTAGCAGCTGGGTGATGATGATTGCTTTTCTTCTCCAGTATTGACACTGACATTTAACAAAATTATTAGGATCTCAAGCATAGAACACCATTAAGCTACGAGTGTGTGCCCATAGAAAAATGTGTTAATATTCTAAGATTTTGTAAGATGTACTCTGATCTAATGTCTCAGTGTGTGCGTGCATATGTGCATGTGTGCATATGTGTGTGTAGTGTGTGTGTTAATGTAAAAAATTCTAGATGAATGTGTTAAAATTATTATACTCTTTTCTCTTTGGAACTAATTTTATAAGGTCATACAGTTCCCCCTCTTTTTTTTGTTGTTGTTTGGTTTTCGGTTCTCAAAATTTTCTATTCTCAGGATGCATTATATGAAATTACATGGCCACTTTTCCAGAGTCAAAAAGTATGGGCTCTAAAGTCTATTGCCTAAAGCTTAAAGTTAGTTTGTAACTTGGAATCACTTTCTACCCGGGTACTCCACCAAATTCAGCTTGGGGTGATCTGAGTTCTTTAGCAGGAAACTGGCTATACCTTTCCAACCAGTAGTGTGCCCCATGACACCTAATGAGCTGTTTCTGCAGATGGCCAGTTATCATTTCCAGAGTTCACTTCCCTGCTTCTTTTCTTTAAGTACACACTCTTAAATAAACTATTCTTTTATAAAGCCCTCATACTCTCCAGCACAGAGGGCTCAGTATCTGAGACATGTGTAAGCATATAACTGAGTCCTTATTTTGTCTTGGCAAAAGAGAGCTTTTCTGTTTTCTGTGTTACTAACACACACCATTTTCTATGAAATGATAGTGTTTTAGAGTTTATTGTCATCTAGTTTGTCTTCAATTAGTAACTTAAACTATGATTTTATAGTTGGTAAGGCTTAGGACAAAAAGGAAGTTAATGTCTTAGCCATTCAACAAGTCAAAGAACACGTCCTCCCTCCCCAACAAGTTTCCATTTTGGCAACAGACAACTATCCCTGTGCAGCATCAATAAATCAGAGTAGACACTGGCCAAGTACTTGGCAACAGGGAATAAATTCTGGGCAATAAAAACCCACTGATGTTAGGGTAAAGAGAGGGTAATGTATTTTAAATGACATTCTAAATTGGTTCAAATTTTCTGTCTTGCTACGTGTGACAAAAAGTATATAATGTCTTCCCCCTTTTGGTTCAGTGATTTCACTTCGGCTAGTAGTCTCCACAGAAATAATCTCAAAGCAAACAAGGGATTTGTTCCCAGCATTTGCACAGAGCCATTTATGAAAGGGAAAATAATCCAAATGCCCAACAAGAAGTGTTCAATGAAGCTAGTGATTGATACCAAAGAATACTCACTGCCCAATTAAGCGGTGTGGGCTATGTTAACACAGAGCTACACGCAGAGCACATGAAAGGGTAAAGAGCAAGATACATGTGTGAAGCCTGATTAGACTTGTGTGGAGGCATATCCTTATGTCCTTGGAGGACAATCAGGAGATTATTGTGCGGGCAGAGGGAATGAATGGACACTGGTCGATATATTGTGAATGTCTATTTCCAAAGTTTCACACAACTCACCTCTTTTAATCTAAGAACAACATTGTGAAACAGATATTATTTATCTAATTTGTACTCAAGAAATCAAGTGACTTGTCCATAGTCACCCAGATGGCTCAGTGAATAAGACAAAATTCAAAATCCATACAGGACATAAAAGTTCCTGACTATCCAGTTGATTATGTGTAGAACACATTTTCTGGAGGTCTTTCCCCGCCCAAATCAGTCATATGACATGACCCTGTGAAATGGTTCGACTATTCAAAATATTTCTTCTTGATGTTAATTGGCATGAACTTTCATACATTTAGAATAAATATGCCAATTTGCATTTGTTTTAGGACATGTCCCAAGGCAGTAAATCCTCTTATGTGTGTATGTATGTGTGTGTGTGTTTGCATGTGCATAAATGTCTATGTAACAATTAAACCATAGGAAGCAAGCTAGTTCTCCAGAGCAGTTTGACAAACATTGACATGGCTTTGGGCTCACTAGACAAATATAGCTGAGGTCAGGTGTTAAATATGCACATTCATAACAGCTACTTATACTTACAAACCTCTACTTGAAGGTGTACAGAGTTAAAACTGTAAATTATGGAATCACTTAAAGATTAAACTTAGGCAAGTATGCATAGCTCACAATTTCCCTCTTCCACAGAGATAAATGAAAAGTCTTTTAAGTATTAGGACAGAAAGCTACCATAAAACCCTGAAGTTAATCTTCCTTGGAAGAGAAGTCCATGGCAAGTTGTTCTGTAGATAAAGATAAGCGGTCTGCTGTCTTGAGGGCTCAAAAATTAGTTACCAGGATAAATAATGAGGAGCAGTAGAAGGTAGGATTCTGCTCCTGTGAGATTGCACTTGCGGAACCAATTTTGACTCAGCATCATGATGGTGGTGGTGGCATGTGTGTCTCAAAGCAACAGAGAATGGTGCCCTCTGGGATCAGTTCAGGGAGGAATTATCAACTTAACAGAGAAGACTCATACTATCCTTACAAAGCATTATTTCAAAGTCTGTGATAGTGGTGACATTAGACAATTCACCCCCTTTTCCTTGATCTGAGCATGGCTTTGAAGCATTACTTTTGCAAGCAGAAAGTTTCCAGGTGGTCCCAGATAGATTTGGAGAGAGCATGGTTAGCTCTGAATCTCTGTCAGCCTTTTGTGGTACCATAATTTATTGTTCTGCAAAAGGGCATCACATTTAGACACAGCTAGTATTTTGTTATGAAAACATTGCATGAAGATAGGTTTCAAGGTTCAACCCAAAGCTTGTGTCCAGCCCTGCCATGTAGAAATTGCAGTTCTATCTCAAGCATTTTTGTTTATACTCTCACAGGCGGACTGTCTGTTCTAAAGGCACTCTGAGCACCGGGAATAAAAAAACAAACAAAACATGGAGTTGTCAAAGAATAGAGTGATTATGAAGTCGGTACTGTTATTCTACTTCACTCTTTGGAGT
The DNA here is from genome assembly GCA_001685095.1 of Ellobius talpinus. Taxonomy (NCBI): domain Eukaryota; kingdom Metazoa; phylum Chordata; class Mammalia; order Rodentia; family Cricetidae; genus Ellobius; species Ellobius talpinus. Next base: position 18,897 of record LOJH01020324.1, read on the forward strand.
CAGAATCACCAACAAAACCTCCTTATAACTTCTTTTTCTTTTCTTTTTTTTAAATATTATGTATACAATATTCTGTCTGTGTGGCCAGAAGGCCAGAAGAGGGCACCAGACCCCATTACAGACGGTTGTGAGCCATCATGTGGTTGCTGGGAATTGAACTCAGGACC
>LOJH01020325.1:0-11006 GCA_001685095.1 Ellobius talpinus
GCATTTTATTAAAATACATGACTGACAGAATACAGACAATTCTCCCACACCATCCACCAGCGTCTGGTTGGGCTTCATCAACAGCTAGCCGTGGTGTTGAAATCCCCCATGGGTGGTGGTGGGTTGATGGAGTCCCCACAGAGACTGTATAAGCCCTCTTCTGACACCTCACTATTGATTCCAAGAAATGTTCTTTTCTGTTGTTTGTCAGGCCTAGAAATGGTGACAGCTGCTGGCTGTCACTGCTCTGCTCTGAGTAGCAGCACTACCCTCTGGCTGATTAAAAAAAAATCCTATCCTACATTTCAAAAACAACTAATTTATTAAACATTCATCAAAATAATGAGAAATTCCAGGGCCCTAACTGACAGAGACAGTGACTAATAATGTTGGCAGAATGAACTCAATTGATTAATGGTCTCAAATTGTATTTTCCTGTTCACATGTCATGTCATCAAAATCCAAATGAAAGATCCAAAATCTGATTATTAAAATAACCTGGAGGACATGTGTGTGTAAGCTCATCCTAGAGACATCTAGAGACAGGGTCCTAGACACCTCAGGCTCCCGGGAAACAATGGGTCAGATGGCATTAACTTCTAACTTAAGTGGCTCCTCTGGACTCCCTGGCTCATCGGGAACTGTTGGGACTTTTGCTGACCACGTTGACTCATGGGTAGTTCGATAATACCTGAGCCTGGGCGAAGAGGACCTCACTTCTTATGATGTTTTCTTTTTTTCTTCCCTGGAGAAAAGGGTAGGAAGAAGCGGCTGAGAACTTTGACCCATCACTGAGTGATCACTGCTGATGAAATGAAGTCATAGGACCAGGAAGGGCTGCTAGGGGTCTTATATCATAAGTGTACCCATCATAACGAAGAGTGTGCCAGACAGCCAAGTCTTAGGAACAGCTTCTGGAGACCCAACACAAACGCAAAGAAGCAGTTTGATTGGGAGCCAAGTCTAGAGTCCGCCATGTCTTACCGGCACAATGGGGATGGAAATACTGTTCACCTCCTGTGAATTAGGACTGCCTAGAACACACAGTGGAGGCCTCAAGTAATACACTGTGATTATACCATGATGAATTTGACACTATCCCTTATTTCTAATAGCAATCTATTCACTGAGACACACAGAAAGCCTGAACCCTAGGAAGAACTTGCTCAGGCTTCAGGCTGATTTGTGGCTGCAGGTCATCCTAGGAAACACCCCGCTTAGAGCCCAGGCCAGTGCTTAAGCCATGACCCAATCCCTCACTCCACCTCCTGCCAGCTCCTTCTGCACAGTGAAGCAAAGGGCCTGATGAAGGAGCAGAGAGTTTTCAACACATGCGTGCCCCTGAATTTACCCTCAGGATAGTAAAGTCCATCCATTGGCCTAGATCATTGCACCAAAGGTCTGCAGGGACCTAGGTTACCATTGACATGGATGTGGCCAGCAGCAAGCACTTTCTGAGTTGGGAAGAGGTCCATGGTAGTAGGGAAGCAGATCCATAAGCTGGGAAGCCCACTTGACAGAGGTCAGCATTGTACCTGAAACAGGCTCCAGACATCTGCCCTGAGCTATCCATCCATTGGCAGTAACAGAATCACTTAATATTGTGTAATATTTGTCATACTCAATTCCAAGAATTTATAAATTGGGTACCAGTATCACTTCCATTCTATAGCTGTGAGATTAAGACACTAAAAGGTAAGTAAGTACCTTTAGATCACAAACAAGTAACTGCCAGGCTGTGCCCAGTGCCCAGGGAGTGATTTCGAGGCTGCAAATTAGCCCCATGGGGACAATGACAGTGCCTCTGCTCTACCCAATTTGCATCTAGCCACTCACTGAGTCCTCACCAAGGCCTCCGGGGAGCTCTGTTCTACAGAGTGACTCAGGAAAGGTCGCAGAGATTGAAGAGGCAGAGCCAGCACGTAACCCTCATCTCCCCTTTCCAGAATCATCATTATGAGCCAGGCGAAGTCACCTCCCATGAAACTATCACCGGGGACTAATAGTAACAATGCCTGCTACTTTACTAAAAATCATTAGAAAGTGCCAGACTCTTGTTTGTAGCTGGGTGACCTCATTTGACTTCTTGATTCAGAAGCAAACTGATGAAGATGGCACCATGAGCCCACGTAGCTGCGTTTACCCCTTACACTGGGGTGCTGTGAAATCAAGAGCTTCTTAATGAAGACATCACATAACTCCCCAGACATACCTTCCCAGATATGCTTATCCTGCCCCTCCTAGGATTCTCAAACAAGCAGCTGGGGACCTGTTTCTGGCTGCATCTGTCACCTCTATGTCTAGTTCCCAAGGATACTGGTTCTACAGGGCCCAGACATTGCATGAGGTGAAATGCCTAGGCTGATTGACATCTGTGTGTGTGCATTCCATGAGGCTCAGGCTTCAGGTGGGGCTGTGAATGGCTCCCAGCCTTGGATTCAGCTCTGCTTGATCGGCTCCTATCTGCAGGCCAGGCTTCAGCCTGGCCAGAGTCTCAGATACTAACTCCAGATCTGGGAGCTTTGGTAGAATGCATTCTCAGGAGCCCTGGTGGTCTAGTTTCCTTTCTGTTGCTGTAATAAAGCATTCTGACCAAAAGTAACATGGTGGTGGCATGAGGGGTTATTAGCTTACACGTCAAGTCACAACCTACCATTGAGGGAAACTGGGACAGGAACTCGAGGCAGGAGAAACACTGCTTGCTGGGTCATTCGAGGCTCATGCTTAACCTGCTCTCTTACATGACTCAGAACCACTTGCTAGGGATGGCACTGCATGCAGTGGGCTGGGTCCTCCTGCATCCGTCAACAATCATGATCACTACTCAGAGACACCCCCACGAGCCAATCTGATCAGGGTGAGTCCTCGACTAGACTTCCTTTCTGACAGCTCTAGGCTGTGTCAAGCTGACAACTAAAGGAAATTAAAACACATAGCTGTCACATGCCGAGCATTTTCGGTGTACCAACCACTTCTCTGAGTACTTTACAACTACACAGTAATTTAATGAACACAATGACCCATGGGATTGATATTAAAAATGTATTTTCCTAACAATACAGTACAAAGAGGGTAAGTGGATGCCCCCATGAACCAGAGCGCCACATCGTTACCGCCATGGTTACCTGAGATGTCAAATCCAGATGGACGTTCTTTCCCTCCCTTTGCTCTGTGAAAAATGACCAGGGGAGCAGGCCTTGGGAGTCCCTTATAGATGCCCAGCACAGGGTCATCATCAGGGTCACAGCTACCAGAGAGTCTTGAGGGACACTGAGAAGTTTACCTCTGTTGTAAGAGCAATGGCAGCTCATGGACAAGTTTAAGCAACAGTGGCTCAGATTGCCTTTGAAAACAACACATCCTGGCAGGAAGCGAGGCTCTGATGAGCAGGGAGTGAGTGGTGATGGGAAGATGGATGGAGAGCACGCGACAGGCTTCTGGAGGGCTCTATCATCAGCCGCAGATCAAAGCTGGGACAAGGCCAGAGACGGTGCAGGTGTGTTGTTCTCTGCTTCCCATTGATAGACAACACACTTGGCCAAGGGTCTCCTTCTTAGATGACCTAGGATAAGCCAGCTAACCAGTCAGCCTCACTTTTGACATCTGTAATAAAATTATTTACGCTTTTCCCACCGCCATGATTTGCTGTATCAGATATGACAGATCTATGGAACCCCCAGGTAGATGCTGAAGCCCTCTGGCCATGGAGAATAGTTTTGGTCCTACCGTGTAACTCCTTGAACCAGCCTGTCTTCCTCTCTGTCCCTTCTGCCTCCACTTGGATTCGCATGGATTCCTCCTGACAGTCGTTGACTAATATTAACAGCTCCCTATCATAAGTCTGTCTACTTATCTTCAAGGAACCTCCTTATTCTGAGCTAATTCGCCTTCTAGCCAACTTTCTGATCAGCCTTGGCCCTCACTTTGCATAAGCTTCAACAGGATACGTCTCTTACAAAAGCCAGGGGACTCCAGGCCTCTTTGCTCATATGACCCGTCCGCCCAGAATCGCTTCCTCACTTCCTCTCTCTCCTTTCTTTCTCTCTTCCTCCCTCCCTCCCCATCTCAGTCCGGGTAATGCAAGGCCATTTTCATGCAAGCTTGCAATACAGCACAATTTCTCGTAATAGAATAAAAATGCCTCCATCCTTGAAAGCCCCATTCTGAGTCAGCTTCCCTGTTCTCACAAGTCAAATGCTTCTGTTCATTCCTGCAGGGGTCTTCTGACACTTTATTCTTACCACTTGGCATTTAATAAATTTCCCACACATTGTTTTTCTCTTGAATATGAATTTCTTCTTCCCATTTCACTGCCAATATGAAAAGGTCAGGATGCCATATAGATAGTAAAAGCACACAGTTTCCCGGTCATATTTATACCATTATGACTGGGTTGTCAAAATGGGACTGAGTTGGGTTAGGAGCATCAAGTAGAAGTATGGAATGGGATTCTTTTTAAAAGTTCCTTAATGGGGTTCTTTTTCAAAGTTCCTTAAGGCTAAGTAGTGGTGGCTCATGCCTTTAATCCCAGAACTCGGGAGGCAGAGACAGGCAGATCTCTGTGAGTTCAAGGCCAACTTGATCTACAGAGTGAGTTCCAGGATACCCTGTCTCGAAAAATGAACAAATAAGTAATAAATATTCCTTAAGATTCATGCATTTATCTTATTAGATATAAGACATAAGACAATTGAATCAGAAATGCAGTGGTAAAATTTATATGTCTCCTTCTCTTAGAGTTACAGGATTTAATGAAACTAACTTGAACCAAAAGCACCTCAGGAGCCATCCATATCTTGTCGTACAGACAAGACTATAGGTTCAGGGGCTGGATGCTGGGTCAGCAGTTACGAGCCCTTGCTGCTCTTCCAGAGGACCTAAGTCCCATTCCCTGGCCCCATATCTGGCAGCCCACAACTCCTTGTAACTCCAGCTCCACGGGGATCAGGCACTTCTGACACCTGCAGGCATATACCCTCATATACACATACCACACATAGATATACACATGTAGACATAATAAATATAAAGCAAATCTTTTTGTAAAGACAATACTTTCAACATGGTGTTGCAAGCTACAGATTTTGTGACAGTTCCTAGCCTCTTCCTCCTACTATGGCCGCAATAAGCCTCAGCAGTGCATTCAAGAGACATCCCAGGGCATGTCAACCTGTTCAGAGTTCGCCAACCCCTGCAGGTGGGTGACAGCCCCTCTCCTCACTTTGCTTCTCTAGGGAAGAATGAGAACTTTCAAAGGTTACAGACTTGAATTTTTTCCCCTCTTCATCCAGATGAGTCATTTTAAGAAAAAAAGGAAAGAAAACCATGTGTTACTCCAGGGATTAGTCACACATCTGAGCAGTACATCAAACAACAGCTTAAGACTTCTCCCTGTGCAGGTCGGGTGGAGGGAGAGTTGGTGAATGACCATCCTAATAAATCTCAGAATGTGCAATGTGGGAGATTGTGAGGGAGTGCCTCAAACATTGTGTTTCACCTTGAAGCCCTGAGAGACCCCTCCAAAGGGTTTCCATCAGTACCAGATGCTGGGAGTAGAGACTGTCATGGGGAGATGTAGAGAGACCAATACTGTAACTGCATAAATATGCCCTAAATCACAGAAGAATGCTCCGCCCCACTGGGAACTCTCAGATGTGACAGGCTCAACCCCAGGAAAGATTTGTAACTCTGGCACTGTCACTGTGGGAAGACATGGCTGAGGTTTTTACTCTGTTCTTTCATAGAATGAGACCCAAGATGCAGAGAGAAGCAGTCCTGACTGGCATCATGCTTGCTCGGCCTCCATTACTCTCCTGGAGTCTCACATTCGGAACCCAACAGGGTAAAACACTCATTTAAGAGTGAGGATACAGAAGTGTGACAGCTGTCTGTTAGTTTAAGATAGACAGCTGACAGAGCAAGGTCTCATACCCCGGCCTACAGACTTCTCTTTAGGAACCTTCTGACTGGAGTGACTGCCATGGCCTTTATCCTTCTGGAAGAGGAAACCAAAGTAGGAGCCAGGTCCTATTTCCCCCTCCTCCCACAAGCTCAAGGAAAGCAGTCTCCAAGAAGGATGAAGAGGAACAGTTTGGCAAAACCAACCCCACTTCTAGTTCGTATTGCTGAATCCAGAACACTGAAGCGCTGGCTCACCATTCTCTCCTGGCTGGGCTCAGAGTTTGTCTGTGAGAAAAATAGGAAGAATCCTCTAGCAAGGGCAACAGGAAGCCTGCCCCTTTCCCAGAGTAAAACCACAGAAGGCTTTCTCCCCCATGCACCAAAGTTGCTTCCTGATGCCCCCTTTTCTCCTGTTCTTCCTTGTTACAACTCTAATATGACAGGCCAGAGTCACTCTCCCGAAAACCTGTCCCAGCAGGACCAGCTCTTTGGTCCTGAAAGCAGAACCAAGACAGCCGGACATCTCAGCATAGTACAGATCTAAGCAGTGACCAGAAGACATGGAAACCACAGACAGCATCACAATGGTCACCCTATCAAAGATGTGCCTCAGGTGACTAACCAGGCTCCTAGCCTCCCAGAACTGGCCTTCTTCCTCTGTTGTTGATAGCCAGCTAGCATCTGTGCCCAGTGTCTGCCTCTTGAGAAGTGAGTTTATAAAATCTCGCCAACCTCATGAGATCTTTGTTTAGATTGAGGACAAGGCACCCGAGGGCACATAAAAGAGACACCTTCATATGAGAGGTGTTTCTCTCCTTCTGCTCATTTGTGTGTTTGTTTTTCTACTTGATCCACTGCTTCTGGGCATGATTCATCAGGCTGGCGAGAGAAAACAGCTGCCAGATTGTCACCAGAAAAGACAGGTCTCGTAACAGTTTAAAGGAAAAGCCGGCATCGACGCTTATGTGTCTGTCTCCTGCGCATGCAACCCTCCGGTGACGGTGAACACTTTAGTGTCTGTCAGATCAATGGAGGAGAGGCTGAGGTCCATGCACTGGGTGTACAGGCAGCAGCCTCCCTGCTCCTTCCTCCTGGTTTGGTGTTCTAAGGTGAGGGGCAGAGGATGGCCTGGCTAAGATTTGCTCCCTAGAGGTCTTTTGCCCCTCTGCGGGTCTAACCCTGCAGAAGCCTTACCTGCCAGCCTCTAGCAACTCCAACGCAAGCATATGAGTGTCTGCAACGGGGTTGCATTCGGCCTTGATCTCTTGCCACTTGGACCTAGAAAATGCCCACAGCTGAGCAGGTGTTCCATGACATTTGTCAGCTCTGTGAAGGAAGGAGTGTGGGTGCCAAGCATCAGGGTCCAGAAGTTTCACTTGGTTTGGATCTGTGTCGTTTTAATGGAATCTCCAAAGAGAGTCGCTCAGGCAATGTTATAATTATGTCGTATCAGTTCCCATCTTAGACTGTCTGTTGTGTACGAGGTTGTTTGAGGCATCAATTCTGGAGTCACCTCGAGAAGCTGGTATTCCTTATCCACTTCCCAGATGCCAACACTGAAGCCCATGCTGAGTAACAAGCCTCAGTCGCTGACTGATGAGCTGGAACTTCCCCTCCAGCCTCCTCCTAAAGACTGACCTCCTTCCAGGTGACCTCTACTTAGCTCATAATGCACCTAGAGTCATCCTGCTAATGGTCTCTTCCCTCATCTCCTCCTCCTTGATGACATCCTCCTCTGCTTCCTCCTCCATCTCCTCCTCCTTGAGACATCTCACGTATCCTAGCCTGACCTCCAACTTGCTCTTTAGTTGAGAACAGCCTTGAATTTCTGATCCCCCTGCCTCCATTTCCCAAGTACTGGGATTACAGGCATGTGCTATCATGTTTAATCTATGTCATTCTGGGTATCAAACCCAGGGCTTCACTCATGCTAGAGAGGCATTCTACCACCTGAGACACATCCCCAGCCCCTCCAGTATCATTTCTGGAATCCCAGCATTCCAGCTGAGTTTGAAGGTGGGGCAAACAGTCCCTGATGGTCAGGAAGGGGTGGGATCAATTCTCTTTCCTCTAACTTGTCTTAAGAATTGGGGGTGGGTCATCAAGAAGGCTTACAAACCTATCCTAGTTATAAACTGACCTTTAAAGACTGTGTCCCCGAAGGGAAAAGGACAGTGCCTCTGGGTGGTAGAGGAGGAGCTGTCTCTGAAAGCAGCACCTTGGATCCTGGACATTTCAGTCACTTTCACTAGTCCCTGGGATAGGGAGGGCATCTTATTCAGGATCTTCATTTTCTGTGACTGGTGGGCTATTAGGAAGCGTTTGGGAGGAGGAGTCATTCTGTTCTTGCTCTTACATATGCGAAGTCACCATGAGCACAGTTCAGTTGGTACCCTGGGCAACAGGAAAGAAGGGCCCTGGCACCCCAGCCCCAGCTTCCTCTTTTCGGAGAAGATTCTGAATCACAGCAAAAGCACCATGATTCAGATGCCGTGCTGAGATATGAAAGGTCCCAAGAAAACAGTCATCTCCTGCTTCTTGGGGGCCCTTCTCCTTGAGCACCTGGCCTACTTGTGGTGGCCTGCTAACAGTCCAGAGGCCACAAAACTGAGGGTTTCACTAGACGGGGCACATCATTTCAGCCTCCCTGAAAGGGCTGGGTGTTTGGGGTACCCTGACCTATCACGTAAAGCTGAGGCCCAAGGAGATGTGAGCTATGGGTAGCCACTGGATTGGCAAAGCTGGATTTGAGAGACTATAATTTCCCTTTGGGTCTCAAATTAACAGGCACATCAGAATCCCCCCCACGGTTTTGCTGGAACAGCTTGCCAGGCTCCCTATCCAGATTTCAAAGTCAGTACGCTTGAGGTACCTCAGCTCCACGAAGCTGCCCAGTGATGAACACGATGCTGATCCAGGGCAGAGTCTGAAAACACCTTCAACACACAGCTTCCATTTCATAATATGCAGCCATGATGGAAACAGAGGCCTGGGAGACAACATTCAAGGAGATTGTTAAGTATCCCCACCCACTAACATCTCTGATGCACAAACACACACACACATTCACACACACAGAGAGAGAGAGAGACAGACAGACAGACAGACAGACAGAGCTGCTAGCACCTCCATTCACTGAGCAGATATACTTTTTAGATATGCTCTTTGGAGACTAGCCCTGCTGAGAACCATTGCCACCTGGGCAAGCACTAGAGCAATGAGCCTCAACCTCCACGGGGTCACCAATCAGCTATCCTGCATATCAGAAATTTACATCACGATTCCTAACAGTGACAAAATTACAGTTATGAGGTAGCAATGAGAATGATTTTGTGGCTTGGGTCACCACAACACGAGGAAAGATACTAAAGGTTCGCAGCATTAGGAAGGTTGAGAGCCACTGCTCTAAAACGTGATTTCAGTTTATGCCATTAACACAAATTGGGCCTCCTGTGACCTCAGAAAGCCCTTCCTCTGCTGCTGTTTGGTTTCCTGGCAACCTAAACATTAAGGGAGATGGGTGCACACCACTGATTCCAGGAGGTCCATCCCTGCTGGTTGTCCTCCCACCAGATGCTGTAAGGATTTTCTATGTCTTAGAAGAATCTCAGCTGAAGAAAAAAAAAGTCTGTGATCCCATCTACAGCAGTCCACAAAACCACAGGCAAATGACAGCCTCATCCCCAGCACAAAGAGAACCACAAGAAACCACAGTAAAATGTGTAACTGAGCTGCTGGCAGACACACCAGCTCAGCATGTATAATCAGAAATAAAACCAGTGTTTTTAAACTTTAAGGTTCGGGAAATGATGCCATTTTTAGAGGCCAACAGGGTCAAGTGACTGCCATTTTCCAGGTCATGTGAGATGGGCCAAACTGGCAACTGTGACCCAGTGAGGTTTCCAACCCATGACGGTGACACTTGACATTTGGAGAGGAAGTGGGATTGTGAGGTTTGGAGTCAGCCCAGAGTTCAAGGACCAACCTGGCTATTTACAAAGCCAAATGACCTTGTACGTATCTTCCCACACCCAAACCAGGGCTGGTGAGATAGCATTGGGAGAGGTTTTTGCACAGTCTGAGTGCAATTCCCGGATCCCACAAAGTGGTGAGGAAGAACCAATTCCCAGGGATTGTCCCCTGACCTCCAGTTATGAGCATGGCACACACACTCGCAGATTCACACAAGTTCTGCTCCTTTAAGGAACCCGGACTAATACAGCGAGTGCACCTGCCCACTTTGTAGATTTCATCTCCACCATCCTCCAGGGACTCACTGGACCCTGGACACAGTAACTGTCATTCCTCCCTCCAACAAAATAGGTTTCCTTCTGCCTTAAGATGTTTTACTTACTGTCCCCATTACTTGGAACACTACCCCAGGTCTCTGCGTGGCCAGCTAGCCCTTGCCATTTACCACACCCAAGCTTCCAACTTTACTGTAACAACTCGATCACTGGAATACCTGCTTCCATCATCATCACCACCCAAAAGTCCCTTCTCCTAACAGCCACACTCAAACAAGACGGTATTTTGATGCCTAAGGTGTCAGAAGGTACACATTGTACACACTGTGCTATTTTTAGAAGACAATGCCTGGGTTGTTTTATTCACTGCCTATATCAACCTATATTTTGATCATGTCTTGTCTGTAGGATAAAATATCATTTATCAGAAAAATTCGAAGGTTATTCGAGTGAAAGGGTGTGCTAAAAATAATAGGGGCTAATGGTCCAGGGACTCACAGTAGCCCAAATCATCCTTCTTCTAGACTGGGATGTAAGTTCCATGAGAGCAGGGTTATGCATCCCCTGCACTTACAACAACATCTGCAATACAGTAGGTGCTCAGTAAATAGTAGCAAACTTTCTGCTCCTAAGGGAATGAGTCTGGTAACCATAAGCTAGAATAAATGAGAAATAAATCACAATTGTGTGATCAGAGCCTCAATAAAATGATGATTTATTTTCTGCTGTTTCCGTGGAGACACAAGCTTTGGAAGAGACCCTAATCCCTAAAAGTGAAATTCAGAGCTGGGATAGTGGTCTAGTGCTGTGTTTCTCTCTCTCTCTCTCTCTCTCTCTCTCTCTCTCTCTCTCTCTCTC
>LOJH01020326.1:728-14830 GCA_001685095.1 Ellobius talpinus
CCATGTTTTCAAAGAAATTATAGTTCCAGCTTAAGAGAATAAGGAGGGTCAAGATTTTATATTTAATTAGCAGAGAGTCACATAGAATGCTGAAGGAAAAAAGATAATGGGAAAAAATGATCAAATGGGAATGAAATGTAGAAAACAGTAAGAGGGAGCTGCGATGTAACACAGTTTATAGAATGCTTGCTAAGTATGTACAAGGCCAGAAATTAATTCCCAGCACTGTGGAAACATGATGTGGTAATTCATGCCTGCAATTGGAATACTTTTCATGGGCGGTGGAAGCACAGGTAGGTTTCAGAAATTCAAGGTCATCCTCAGCTATGACAGTGAAGCTATTATCACTTGATGACTGCTGAAAGAGGCGAGTCTCCGTTAGGCATTTAGCTGCTAGTAGAATACCCATGCCTGAGTGGATGGCCCCATCTTACTATACAGATCAGAAACACTATGAGACTCAGGTGGGATTAATAACAATAAAAAAGGAGGGTATATAATTCAAAGAGTGATTGGAAAGGAAATAGGGAGAGTTGGAGGGAGGTGATTTGGGGTGGATATGATTAAAATACATTGCTTAAATCTATAAATAAATTGAAAAATATTTTAAAAAATTGATTAGTTGGTTTCAGGTGCAAATGAGCTCAGTTACAAAATGTATAATGTATGAAGTTTTATGGTTTGAATCAGAAAAAATATTGTGGACGATTAGTCACTCAGTGTTGGGCACATATATTTCCTCAGCATGTGGATTTGTGAGGAATGGATAGTGATAAAACTCATTAAGTTTCAGTATATGGTGACTTCATTTGAAACTCTTTATTATAGTGATGCAAATGCTGACATTTTTGTGATAATTGTATGTAACTAGTCTGTTCAACATAGTAAACAGTCATATATAACTATTTTTAATTTCAAATAAAATAAATTGAAATGAAGTAATTTAAATGCCAGGTTTGTAGTCATATTTCAAGTTCTCAGTAGCTACCCTTAAACTGGTGGGGCTGTTTACTTAAGATTTTGAGTATTTTTATATATTTATGTAATTCTCATGTTTCAAACTTTACACTATTCTATTTTTACCCCTCTTAGATATTAACTTATATTAAAGTACACACATGTTCCTCAATGCTGTATTTACATCTCTGTAAAATGTTTTGTTTTATTTTCTTTTATTGAAAATAGATTTTTTCCATAAAATATGATTATTGTTTTTCTTCCCCCAGTTCTTCCCAGTTTCTTCGCACTTCCCCTCTGACTCAGTTTCCCAATTTTACTGTATCTCCTAGGAATACAAACAGGCATCTAGGGAATAATAACATAATACAATAAGATAAAACAAAAATGAATATACTGGAATAGGACAAAACAAACAAGAAAAAATGAAAACCATTTATATAAACAGTGATACACACATTCACCCACACAAAAATTCCATAAAAACACAAAACCAGAAGCCATATTATATATGACAAGAACCTGTGAGGTTTAAAAAAATTGACAAAATATTATGAGACAACCTCCAAAGATGCCCTTGAGTTCATTTTCTACTGGCTATCTATTGCTGGATGTGGAGCCTGACCTCAAGAGTGGTTTGTGTCTCAAAGAGGAAGGAGACTCTTTTGGAGAAAACAAATATTTGATTTGCTTGTGTTTATCTGTATTTCCGTTTAAACTCCAGGCCATCTTTAATAGACAATTTTCCTTCTAACATCTTAAATATCACAGCTTGTTTTGATTCCCTACAAAGTCAAGTTGCCAAAGCCATTGCGCTTATACTTAATTAAGCATGCTAAGCATCAACTTTTTCCACAAGAGGGCCAAAAAGTCTCCTAAATTTCACTTAGAAGATTAAGCTTCCATAATGGACAAATCTGTACATGAAAACCAATTAGTGCTAAATATTCAAGTTAATATTGCTCTTTGTTTTAGTAGTACTTACAGTGAAATTTATAAAGCAAATTTTAAAATTATTTTTCCTATTGCAATTATGGAGGACTCACAAACACGATTATTAACCTTCTTTATTGTCTTAGTTTTCATAGCTCCATATATTTATTAATTTTTCTTCTCTTGTCACTGCAATAACTATAAGGATGTATTTACAGTAATTATTGATCAGAAAAACATACAAAAATTTTCTCTCCCACATTGCAATCAGTCTTTTTCATTCATTAAACCTCTGGCTTCAGGATAAAATTCATTATTAATCTTCCAGGCTTTCACACAATCTACATCAAGTGACATGATGATAAATTTACAGGAAGACTATAAGTGCTATATGCTAGTGATATGTGCACACTTTAGAGTCTCAATAAGAAATGAGCAAACAGCCTTGCAGTCCATTAGCTTGGAAAATGAAAACAGAAACAAACATACAACAAATGTGTATAACCTTTAAAAATCATATTACCATTCTCATGTTCAAGAAGGCAGCACTGCTAACCAGATAGCAATAATATTGCATTCCAGAGCTTCATAGAATTTGTGTCTAAAAGACAACTATTGTAAAAATTTACGCTTTACTCTTTGGCAAGTATTCAATGCCGTCATGAATGGTATAAAAATTGGAACTTTTCTGTAAAAAAATCTACTAGATTTGTACAATGCAAGTGTATACAACAGGCAACTGAACATGTTTATTATTGATTGAGTAGTGTAATCAAGGACCATTTCTATTTTCTTATATTTGTTTTTGACTAATAATCAATACCACGGTGTCTTCTAAAAACTAATTCCTTCCTAAATAAAATTAGGAATGTATAACCACACTTTGTCTTGATTTTCCAGGAAAACTAAAATAAAACAGTAGCAAAATAAAGATCATGATTTCACATCTTCAGCTCCCCAGACATAGCAAACTGCACTCCCCATAACCCATAAGCATAGTATGCCTAGCCCCAGGCCTGTCCTATTTGTGATAATGTGAAAGAATTGCTCTTTTTCTATCCATTATTTTGATATTAAAGAACATAATTTCTATGTGGTTCATATTAACACCAAATTTGTGAACCTGTGTCTGTCCCCTGAGCCAAGCACACTTTCTGACTATAGCTGTCTACCACACACGCTCAGGATGCCTGGGGCAACTGTGACCTGAGCTAATGAATTGTGGAAAGATAATTTTCTCTGCCTTTTCCCCCTTTAAACAAATTGCAGTCTCATATTTCAACTAAATGACCTTTCCAAATTCCACAGTGACTAATTATAGTCGAAGAAGGAACATTTACTATTAACAGAAATGAGATTAAGTTCTTCTGTAACCTTGGGAGGCAACATAGCCAATGATGTTTCTAATCCGAGGTGATTAGAAGGGGGTCTCCTCCAAAGGCAGTTGCAATTGCTCCTGGCACTGTGCTGCTGAGCTCAGTCTATTCAATGCAACAAAGTCAGCAACTTGAAATTCCCTGCCTGGTTTTTATGCTGCTAATAATCTTATATTTAGTATCTCTTGAAGGGAGGAGGGATGTAAGAGCAAAGAGGACTGGTAATGAAGCAACAGTGTGGAGAAAACAAGGAAAGAAAAGATAAAGGAGAATAAATGAAGTATAGCTTAGTTATACATCCCCAAATGCAAAGACTGTATATTTTATGTAACAAAATACACTGAAGGTTTAGAATGCAGAATGGAGGTGAGAATAAGCTTCCATTTATACTACTTACAGTCAAGTTAAAGAGACAGAGAAAAACAAAAATATCAAAAGCTATCACGCAAAACATGATGTTATTAACAGAAATAAGCGAATATAGAATTAAGCAAAACTAAGAAATCATTCAAAAATCACAGAGTCTCCTTCAGATAAGCAATGGTCAAGAAGAATGCAGATAATCTAGCATTTTAGAAAGAATATTAATAGGGGCTAGGAGGAAAAAGTATTTGGAATATGATAAAGAAGAATAAGAAAATACTTAATGTGCAAATTAGACAAACACTGAAAAAGAGAGAGTAGAGCATGCATTGTTGAAAACAGGGGTCAGAGTCTGTAGTGTAGCATGTCAGGTCAGGGCACGTGGTTCTGCATCATAAAGTTCCATTAAACTGTTGAGTAAGAATGACATGTGATTTAGATTTTCTGAAGGAATGCATGCATTAGCCATAGGCAAGGTAGGATGAGTGACATGATTCCATCAGTCAAAGTCAAGGTGCTGGTGGTGGATTCGCAGAGAAAATGTAGTGTGGAACATACAGTATGCATTATAGATGGAAGATACAGAAGCTCTACTGATGGGTTAGATGTGGGGTATGAACTATGTGAAAATACATCACAGATCTGTTTTTTACTTGAGAGACCTCAGTAATGAGCTTAAATATTTCAAGAAAATCATTTCAGATTCTAAAGTTTTGAAAAGAGACTCCTGTTAATAATATATTGTGCTCTATAAATGGGAAAACTAATGTTAGGCACACAGATAAACGTAGCGATACATTTAGGTTCAGGGGTAAATACAATTACAGACATTTGTGAAATGCGATGGATAATAGGAAATTAAGATAATAAAGTATTTTACTTAATTATATGCAGCTTCTTGTGATTCACAATGGGTGTTTATTCTTATCATATGCAGACATCTTTGCTGTTTTCAGCTGGTAACTGAATATTATATGCTAAGTAAGATATAATGAAAATGTTTTCTCCTCACATTTCTGGAGGCTTGAAATTCCAAATAAGAAGGGTTAATTCAGTGAGGACATTTTAATTCAATGAATGTAGCTCATAGAAAAAAAAACAGAATACAGATAATGATGCTGACACAAGCTTGTAAAGAGAAGAGGTGGGAGAGCAAAGAGCTCTACAGAGCATGCATTTGTGGACACTGTGCTGGGAGGGCTAGACATGCTCAAAGAAAACTACACTGATGGTTAGAAATAGAGTTTGACAGTCCAGGGAAGACAGCCAAATGTTAGATCAGTGTGCTTTTGCTATATTTTCAATATTCAAATTAAAAGTTAAAAATGCTTTTTACTTTTTTCTCATATAGTAAAACACAATATAGGAAAGTTTAATTTGATCTAATTATTTATGACGTTTTTTTTCCCTTTCTTTCTTTCTTTGTTTTGTTTTGTTTCATTTTGTTTGGCTTGAGACATGGTTTCTCTGTGTAGCCCTAACGGTCCTGGAACTAGCTCCATAGACCAGGCTTGCTTCAAACTTAGTGATTAACCTTCTCCTGCCTCCGAACTGCTAGGATTATAGGTGTGTACCATCACCCCCATTTTCTATCACTTTCAGAATATAGTTTACACATTGACTTTGATATTTCCAATCAAGGTAGGAAGACAGTTGTAGCTTTAAGAACTGTGTCCTCGAACTACAGAGTAAAGGGCAAGGGGAGGCAAGACTTTCTTCATACTGTTTTAATTTTCATACAAGAAAAATCTTCCCCAAATCTGCCATGTAGGTCCCAAGAGGCTGAGTGTTTCTACACACATTTAATGGAAGCTCACTATAAATAATTGATTATGATAGTTTCCCTTATGGAAAGAAAGTTGTAATGCCTGAAAGATAATAAACACATTCTTAAGAGAATATATTTGGAGTTGAGGTTTTAAAATTGTTATTATTCTTAATTTTTAAATATTTAAATATTATTATTAATTATTGTATCAAGAGTCCAAGAACTACTCCTCTAGTCTGGAAAGCACCCTAAACAGGTACTTCCTGAAGAGCCCAGGATAATTTTGGCTCTGTTGTCACTTCCTGACTTAGTACACTTTGTTTTACCATAAGAATAGTCAAAATGTCACAGATTCACTTCTTGTGTTTCTGGTATCCTGAAAGTCCAAGATTAAGATGGTGGCATCAGAAGAACCATGACACACTAGAAGGTGGAAAGGGAAGAAAACACATGTAAGAGAAAGGACCCTGTAATCTGTAAGCAGAGGTAGCTCATTTGTCTCCTGGATTCCCAGACCTGAATAATCACACAGAAACTATATTAAGCACAACACTGTTTTCCCAATGACTAAGGCATATCTCTTTGTAGCTCTTACATCTTGAATTAACCCATTTCTATTTATCTATATATTGCCAAGAGGCTGTGGCCTACTGATAAAGTTCCATTGTCTGTCTCCTTCGGCAGCTACATGGCGTTTTTTGATCATGCCTACTATATATATATATATATATATATATATATATCTTTCAGCCTGGCTGTATTCTGACTTGACATAGGCTAAAGTAGCTTTAATAATTAACCAATAAAAGCAACACATACAGAAGGACACCCCACATCAGGAAACAGCCACATGTATATTTTATATATGGAATCCACCCTTGGATGATGGTGGACTCTTTCAGTAAAACTATTTTGTGTAGGTTCTATCCCTTAATGGTCTCTAAACAGCAGTTATTTCCACAACACACTCTTTAAATGGTGTAATTACAAGTGCCATAGCACTTGGAATTGAGACTTCTTTGCTTCGAAACTGTGAATCTGTAAATTCCCAGGACTCAGAATTTAGGAGCATTTTGAGAGGAATCATGACAGAAAAGTATTCTTTATTTTGAAAAAAAATATGGTTTTACAGACATGTTCTCAGTGAAATTTCTTCCAACCAACAATAAAATAATCATTGCCTATAATGGATATGCATTTAGCAGTATTTTAAAATTATTAAATGAGACATAAATCTGGGTATATTTTTTTATATATATTTAGTTATTTCCCTATGGATTCATTTTTACAGGTTTTTTGAGTTGTAATTACAATTTTTTATATGTGTTAATAATTTATGAAATTACTTTGAGGCAAGAATAAGGCTTTTGCAGTTTCGAATCAATGCTCATTTTTTACAAGAAACACACATGGAGACAGAGGTGTCCTAAAATCATAATAGACTAAGGAATAGCTGTTATATAGGCATTTTGAGATGTTGCTAAATAGAAACTGTGACTTCAATTATGAAAAAAATTATGCATTTCCATTTGACATCATGTCTTATTTTTCATTTCTCAAAAAGGAAATACAAAGTTGATTAAGTAAAACTTAATGTGTTGTAATCACTATATTATATGCAGATGTTAATAATATCTGACAAACTTCAACCAAGCTTTGGGGAATAAAGCCAGATAGGTTTAGAACTTTGTATCAAGATAAATTCTTATTTAGTCAAAATATTAAAGCTCATGTGTGTAACACTGGTACTTGGGTGGCTGTGCTGGGAGGATTTCCACAAGTTTAAGGCCACCCTAGGCTATAGACTAAGACACTGTCTCAAACAAAACTAGAACAAAATTATGTTTATCATGGTAGAATTAATCTAAAGCTAAATGCTATGGTCCTAAAATCTAACCAACAGACAAAATATATATATGAAGGGTTTTCTTAGAAAAAAAACTTGAGGAAAATATGTATTAGAGACAGACTTCAAATCAGAATGGAAATGTGACAGAATATCAAAGACAAAGCTGTTTGATGTAACTAAAGAATTTTTGAGTGGCTCATCAGTAAGCATCAAAACATAAGATCAAGGCTAAATGATCTGTGGTTCAGGGTACCCATCATCTACCTTTCTGTTCCTTTTATTGATGTGAGAACAACAATAGAATTCATAAGTCTCTTGTGGGTCCTGGACCCAATTTTCTCTGGGCATGGTCATTGTTTAAGCTTAATTATTGGTAAGTGTAATCATAAAGGAAAGTAAAATAAAGGGTTTTTTTGAAACAAATTTAAATTTCATACTATTTTGGCTTTTTAGAGAGACCCTGGTAAATGAAAAGACCAGAAATATATAGTCACACACATGGTCCCAGCAATTGCCTGTTAGAATTGTGATTCTAATGAGAGTAGCCTGAGAAAAGTCTATACCTCTGGAAGAAACAAGCTCATATTTTTCTGTTCTGAGGCTTGATTCTACTCTGCAAACTAGTTACTTCAAATTGAGTTCTCAAAATGCATAGTAATTACATTAGGAGCAGCATGTGATAAGGACTGTTAATCCCAATTACAGAACAGGTCCTAGACAACACATGTTTTAGCCCATTTAAACCAGCACAAATTTATGGAAAACAACAAAATCTTTTGGATAGACAATAACAGCTTTGCAACTAAACTCTTTAAATATCAACTTGCTAAACACAAATTGTAATCTGTTTGACAGTTTTTGTATGTTTCTACAGAATGTGTTTTACTTATGTTTAGGTAAAATGCTGAGCTATAAATAGGAGAAGAGGCTATACAATGCTTTTAAAAAATAATAAATAATTGGAGTTTAAAATAGAGTCTTCTCAAATGTTTTAGTGCACATGAGAGATTTCTTTGAAATTCTTCATGAAATGTGTTTCCACAGAGATTCCAGTGAAGAAGAACTTGCCTGGAAAAGAAAAGTCCATTTAATTTCAGGGTGAGCAATGCTATAAGCAACTATTTTGAAATATCCACTCAGTATTTTTATTTGTATCTTTTTCCTTATGATCTGTGATTTAATAGTTTGTCTCCGAAGATTCTGCTTCTTAAAGATGACTGTCCTTCAATACCTGAACTGTAGTCTTCATTTACAAGAGAAATATTCCCAAGTCAGCCCACAGTTCTGAAATCTTCCTTATTTTCTCTAAACTTAAGACACATCCAGGTTTTCCATGATTTCTCCTAAAGTAGTATTGTGAAGTAGCTATACAATGATATCTTTTTGGATGTATATTCCAATTTTGATCAATGCATCTGAGGTCCATGTTCAACTCCATGATGACCCAATTGCCTTGAAGCTCACATTAATCTTATAGTTGGCAAAAGTATCAGGAACATCTAAACTTAAGCAACTGTTTAGCTTGCCCTCCTATTCACTCTTTTGAACTGCATGCTTCTTGAACCATGTGTCAGATAATGCATTTATCTTTATTAAATATCCTCTAAATCTCAATTCACTGTTGCAGGCTGTCAGAAAGTGTTTAAATCCTGACTCTGTCATCCCATATATTAGTCATGTCTTTGGTCTTGTTGCCAGTCACAGATTTGATAACATGCCTTCTCTGTCCTCATCCAAATCAATGATAAAAATGCTACTAGGACCATGTCAAAGAAGACAGTGTTACTGGCAGCATACCAAGATGTCAGTGCTGAGCATGCCTGAATTTCATTCAGCCTATTGAAAGGTTACTTACATTTCTTAAAATTCTATACATAATTCTGGCATCTGTATAAAGATATTTTGATTGTGATCTTGTCTTTTTTCTTTTACTTAGTTTTCTTTCTCTTTTTTCCCAGCATAGGGGATTACTTTATGATAGGACTACTAGTCATTATATTATTTCCATGACTTTTTTACCATTTTCCAAAATTAATATTCTAAGTTTCTGGATCTCTAACATTCAGGTCCAAACTCAAAAATCACTTCCTGGATCGGTTTATTTTTTTATCACACATAGATATTACGTGCAATATAATTTTTGGAGGTTGAATATCTTTTACCAGTATTTTTCAGTTTTTAAAATACAATTACGCAATTCTATGTTAAAGAGATGCTTAAAGATGCTTTTAATTTGACGTGTTTTTTATATTTGATATAATATCTTACAATGAATCTCTGACTTGCCTAAAATTTAGTTTGTAGACAAAGGCAACCCCTACCTTGAGAAAATTCTCCCATCTATGCCTCTATAAAGTTAGGATTAAATATACAAAACACAATGTCTACATTCTTATTATCTTAGAAACATTTGCTTAGTATTAGGGGTAAGGTTAGTGCTATAGTTAGGACTATATATGTATATTCAACATGAATCTCAAAAGGTTTTAAGTATAATCAAAAACAAGAGGTCACAGATTTGAGAGTGATTAAGGGAGATTAGGGAGATGTTGAATAGAGAGGATATGGGAGTGGTTGGAGGAAGGAAAGGAAAGAAACAAATGATGTGATTAAATTTTAATTAAAATAAAAATATTAAGGAAAAATACCTTTACCAAAAGCACTTCATAGAAGAAAGAGATTATTTTGAAGATAGTTCCAGAAGAGAATTGGGGGAATAATAATGGCAAACAACCAGTGCAAGAAAATTGCTGGTCCCAGTTTTCCTCACATAAGAAAAGACAGAGTAAACTGGATGTGGGGTTAGACTATGAATTCTCAATACCTACTCTAGTGATGTGCATCCTCTAGCAAGACTCTTTGCCATAAAAGTATAATAACTTCCCCCAAACAGTATCATATTAGGCACAAGGGTTGAAATACATGAACCTGTGGAAAAAACTTCTCAAATCACAACATTCCACATTCATGAATCCACAGATTTGATTCAGGGCACTTCATAAGTTGGGTCTGCTGACACATGTCAGCAATCTTATTTCAATGGTTGGAATGACAAACGATTAGAATTTAAACTTATCATTCCATAAAAACTGCACAGACGATAGGAGGTTAGGCTGGGCTGTATGCAAGCCCTTGTCAAAGCACAGTAACCACGGGAATTGTTTCCATCACTAGTAGTGGATATCAAAAGCTATGTTTGCTCAAACATTCTATGTAATTTGGGACAATCAAAGCATGTACAAATATATTTTAACAATGCATTGTTCATTGTTGATGTTTCATAGCAAGGGTTACAAGTCTTGTTCCCAAGTAGATGACAGTATCTAGAGGATCTTACAAGGACTCTGCAAGTCATGACTTAACCTAAGAAATGAACACATAAATAAATTCATCCAGCTTGTTTTAATATTTATTTTTGTTACCCAAGACAATAGACTCAATCTTTGCAAACTCATTCATTATTGACTTGGAACAATTGAACCATGTTGTGGAAGCACTTGATAGAGCCTACAAACAGGTATCCTGCAAAAGAAAGTCAAGGTAGATGAAGAAACATAGCATCCAGGACATTCAGAAACGCCATAGCAAAAGGTCAAAATACTATTAACAACTTCCTTTGAAAAATGGAAGTTGAATGAAGTTCATTTTAAAACTTAAGTAGTTAATTTTATGATGAGAGCATTCATTTATTGAGGGTTTCGTAATACTTAAATCTTTTAATTTGTAACTTGTTTCAAAGTAAGCAACTATGCCTCATATCACTACTTGAAACAAAGAACAAAAATAGAATACTCTGTTTTTCTTAAATGGTACTGAAGTAGGAAGTAATAAGAAAAAGAAAATAAAAGTAGAAAAGCATTAATATATCAATGCAACAGATTCATTTAAATGATTTCAGAGAAGCAAAAATTTAAAGATATAATTTATATTATTAGGCATGGTGATTCCATTGTTTAAACAAAAGAATTATCTAGTAAGAGAATGGAAGTTGAGAAAGGGTATAAGGTATAAGTTGGAAATGTGATTTTTGCATTCTCTTTAGGATAGGTTTGTAGTATTATGAACACACACACATACACACACTCATCGCTTTTTAAAGACAGAATTTCTGTGTATCTCTGAATGTCTTGGAACTCTCTTTGTAGACCAGGCTAGCCTTGTACTCAGAAATCTGCCTGTGTTTGCCTCTGGAATACTGCAATTGAAGGTGGGTATCACCATTCCTGGGTGAGTTCCATATCTCTTGTGATTGTTTCCAGTAGCATCTCTTATCACCATGGTTAATCATATAATTTTCATAAAATTTGAGTCAAATATACTAGACATAAATTCACAGATTTTCATTAAAATTGCAGGAAGAAAGCGTGAACTATCATGAAATAGTACATAAAGAGCTAACACCACACTCATGTGCACACAATTGATGTTTAATAATTTTATGCAGCTGAAGAAAATTGGCAATTGAAACATACAAAGATTCAATCAAACCTACAGTTACTTCTCAGAAAAAAAATCATTTTCTTTCCAATCAAACTGTCTTTAGTAGATTTAATACAATATGTAATATTTTTGTTTAAGTGCTGGCACAAATGATAAATTGCTGAATAAACCATTTATACATGTGCATTTACTCAGTTCATTTACTCAGTGTTTACATAATAGGTTTAGAATCTTCAAAGTTTTTAGAAGAGGCTGTTTTGATATAGGGGCTATCAGTCTAGACCTGGTCCCTATGTGACATTTTTGAAAATGAAGATAATATTTTGCTTACTTGTGTTTCAAATATAAGAAAATCACATGATCCAGAACCAATAGTCTCATGTATTAGTTCAAAATATTTACTTGCTTGTATTCCAGTCTTTTAGGCCAATGTATGATGATCATATTTTAAACCAGAATTTTTTCTGGCTCAAGGTGCTTATTAGCCATCTGCAATTGTATTCAAAGCTTCATCCCTTAAGCTAGTGCTTTTACATTAATGTTAGACATTAAAATGTGAACCCCAACAAGATATTCCATTCATTATCCTTTGGAACTCATGCATCATCCTTAGAATGTCTCTGTAACAGTAAGGTCACTGAGGTCCTAAGCTGCCATTGTAGAGGATGTCACCAATAAGCACAATCTTCTCTACTTAAGTAAAGCATTTTCCTTATTCATTCATTTCTTTCTCTTCTCACTTTAATTTGTTATATATAACTTCTAGCACTTGAGAAATTAAATAGCTGTTTAATTGAATAATAGGAGCTGTGATTTTAAAAACTAGAAAAACAAAACCATATCTGGAAATAGTTTATTGCTCTCATTAATTATTACACTTAAAAAGAGTTTGTCAAAGGAGAGTTATTGTTCGTTCCTCAGCAGTCATCAGCTGTCAATAGCGCCTCTGATAGCTGTGAGGACATAATAAGTAATTCATGCTCCATTTTTACAGGCTTTATCTTGTGCAGTTCTTGTATAGGTAACCACAGCTTCTGTGAGTTCATGTATATAACAACTGTATCATTTTCAGTGGAAAGTGTTTAACAAAGGTCATACCTAGTTGTTGGATATTATTGTTTCTTGATAATTGGTGGTTGATGATGATGATATATCTATTATTGAATGCTCAGTACTGTTTATATTTTTCACTTTGACAAGTTCTGCATCTTGGCATTTGCCAATACAGATTGCAAAAGTAGCTTTTCTGAAAAAAAGTGCAGCAAAAATCATTGGGTTTAAAGATAAATATTTAGAATGTAATTTGACAGAAATAATACTTAGGAAAACATCAATAGATTCTCCTTCAGGCCTATGACTTTCAAAGCATGGTCCATTGACCATCCTTATGGTAAAAAGCATGATATCCATACTATAAATAAGGGCTTGTAACATACCTTAAATCACAAGGCAGTGGTTGTCCTCCATTAACCATCATGCCACTATTGCATCCATAAGGATATGTTGAGAGTAAGGCAGAATTGTGGTGAAAGCATGTTTTTGTATTGAGAGTATGAACTAAAGCAGACAATAGAAGAATCAGTCTAGAAGTTTTTTTTTACTTAGAATTAGTGTAAAACTTATAAATACATGAAAGATGTCCTAATGAAGTCTCTACATAATATGGGAGAAGAGTATCTCTGTCTCTGGCCATCTCTTGTCACAAATTGAAGTTTTTAGAACTTGGACTGGATTACATACAATTGAGTTGTTGACCAAAGGTGTTCCACAGTAATCTCCAAATAAGCCAGGCTGTTGCCCAGATGAGAAGTTGTTATTCGTAACCTGACAGAAAAGTCATTTCTAAAAAAAACCACCCATATACCTCATTAAACATAGAGAGATCTAGCTAGTGCCTACATAGAATATTTAACCACACATTCTAGTGTCTTTGGTATAGGAAGGTACTCAGTAGGCTACCAAAATATAAAGGTAAACACCAACCCATTAACAAAGTCTTTGATCTACAATATATCTTGCCTGCAAAATATATTAGGGCAATGGTGGTCCAAAACTTTTTTGAGTAACCAACCAATAGCAAATATGACTTAAGTCCTATGCCATAAGATGAAACTCATACCTAATACAGATTGGGTAACCAAGAATCAGAGACAAGTTAGCCCAGAGAAATATGGAAAAACCAAATACTACTAAAAAAAAAGACTCCTAAAATGATACTCTGCTATACCCATAGATCAGTGTAGAACAACCATCTTAGAGAATATACTCATAGATCAGGCATCTTGGCATCTTAGAGAAGGTTCCCCCTGCAGCAAATGGGGACAAATACAGAGAACCATAGCCAGACATTGTACAGAGAGAAAAAGAGACAGACAGAGAGAGAGAGAGAGAGAGAGAGAGAGAGAGAGAGAGAGAG
>LOJH01020327.1:14306-29390 GCA_001685095.1 Ellobius talpinus
TGTGTGTGTGTGTGTGTGTGTGTGTGTGTGTGTGTGTGTGTGTGATGTGTGTATGTATGTGTTCTTTAGTGAGATCTCTAAGAGCCTTAAATTCAAGAGTGTTATGATTAAAATATTGTGACAAAATATGCCTTCCCGTAGCAAACACTATCAATAATTCCTCTCTTCTTTGATCTACCTACTCATAATAATTGTTTATGACTTTGATGAAATTTTGTCCTGACATTAAGAGTAGTATATTGTGTATACATGTTCCTGAGAGAAAACAGGCCACCCTCAGCTGTGCACTCCATGACTTTCTTAGGAATTATCCCATTGCTGAGAACCATAACAAACACTTATATTCCTCTATGGGCCCAACATCTCAGAACACATTTTACATTTAAAAGAAATCTATATTCTCTGAAAAAAATCCCTCAGGAGATGTCAGAAAAAGAAAAAGATAGAACTCTAGAGACAGGCAAATTCTTTCTTATACAAAGTTATTAAATTATTAAAGTTTAATCTTGTATTCTTGCAAGAACAAACTTGTCCATGTAAACTGAAACAGAAGAGTGTCACCTTCAAGTTTCCCCTCATTATTTTTTGATGTGTGTTGAACACCAACTGGGAATTTTGGATAGTTTTGGGATTTCCTTGGGCTTTAAATATTAAAGTTAAGAGAAGAAAATACACACACACACAAATCACCATCACCAGCAAAACCAGGACCATCACCACTTTCTTCATTACCAGTAATCTACTATCAGGTCCTCTAATAGAGCAGGATAGTAGTAGAACTGTTTGATTCAATTAATTATGTGAACAACATTTTAGGCATTCAATGAATGCATACATGATTACATAGATAAATACATGCATGCATATATACATACAAACACATAAATACATAGACAGCTAATTGACAGGTTACAGATTTTTCTGTTAACACATATGATAGTTATTATCACCTGATACATTGGTCTTATTTCTTTATTTCAGATATATTTTTATTCTCATCTATTTTATCTTCCTAGTATCCTTTTATTTTTTAAAAGTAACTGAGCATCATTTCTTCTGAGCTTTACTAGAGTTGTTTCAGCTAATATTTCATCAAAGAAACTTTTCATGATCTCCCAATCTAAAGTCAATTAAATCTTTACAATAACCTTTATAATAACATCAAACTTTCCTCAGCAAGTATATATAACTGCCTGATACCACATATCTTGAGGTGCATACTCTGACTCCCAACAACACTCTGTCAACAGGAAGCATCTCAATAAGCAGAAGGCTAATCAGTGTAATCAGACATAATAAACCTTTTGTCTAATTATCTGTCTACTATACAAGGAACATTTGCTAATCTTTGTATTTTAAGTGATGTGGGGAAAGAATGAACATCTATGAGTTCTTTATCATACATTTTTATAAATAATTCTCTCTTTAAGGGAAAAAATATCGGCCTGTTGTCATTTCTCTTTGGAAAACTGTAAGATTTTGCACCTTTTTAAATAGTTTAGAAGTAATTATTCTACCCACATCATTATGGATAAAGGGAAGTGTTAATTTATATAATTCCATTTAAATTTAAAAAATTAAAAATGACAAAAAATATAAAAATCTCTATATCTTTGGCATATTACAGTAAATGAAGAGATTGGTTATGTTGATAAGTGGCTATAGCAAAAATACTAAAGGAGAAATACAGATAATGCCTTCAACATTTCCAAAGCAGTTCACCTAGCTGAGATGTTGTGGATTAAGAGCAGACTGAGCTCTGTAAAGAGACATCAAGGTTGTTCTTCTGTATATGTATATTACATATGTCTTTAATTTCCCTTGCTAGTCCTTAGCAGTCTCCATATACAAATATCATATACATTACCAAGAAATACAGATAAGCTTAAATCATTCTTGAAATTACTGCAAATTGCACCTTAAAATTGTTTTCCATGTGTCAAATACTGCTGAAACACAACCGATTCTTGGTCAATCCAGTGTCTTAACTACAGTAAATTCTGTGTATATTTTTGGAATTTCCCATGTAATCATATTATCAGCAAATGATGATATATTTATGTCCTTCTTTTAAAATATAAAATAAAAATAAAATGAAAAGGGAAACACAAATATTATCCAGACACAAGTTAGCTGAAGATCAAGCTTAAACATTAAATACTTACAAATCTTGGTTAAAAGGGAAACGTGAATACTGTTGAAATATAAGATATAAAAAAATCAAATTTTAATATGTAAGTCAGCATTTCCAAAAATGTAATAGATGTGGACTTAGATTTAGTAGATATAAGAAAATGAAAAATTTAAAGCAGTTATTCACCAATGGTCATCAAATTTATGCTCACATATACAATCTAGCCTCTTTGTTTTTGTTAACAATATTTTAGTTTTATATAATATATAGCTGCCTTTATGCAAGAATTGCTAACTTAGGAATACAGTTGTCAATAAAATAGAACTAAATGACTTAGGGGAACCCAATTTCCAATTTTATCATTGATATTATGTAACCTCTGAGAACATAATAGTCTTGTGTTTCAAAGGTATAATACTTCTGCCTCACCTTCTTTCGCAAACACATGGAGATCTTTGCACAGCAAGAAAAGCAAAATACAAAATTAAGCATAGCTTGTTTTCCATCTATAATTGTAAGAAAATGTTCTTTCTGAATTATATATTTTTCTTTTGGAGACATATTTCAACCCTTCCTTGTACTAACATCACATACTGTATGTGGAAGGAATTATATACAAATTTTAGGGGAAATATTTATATTACAAGAAGATTTAATCCAAGGTTTTGAATAGATACTGACTAAAATTTTAATAAATATGTTTTCTGAGTTTGAATGTATATTTTATTTTCTATATTTTCATATATGCCATAACCACCTGTGCTGTTTTTGCTAATATACATCTCTCTTCTGGAAACTTGAAGCAATAACACATAGGAATAGATCATTTTTTTCAGGTCATGCACTCATCATGTTTAGTATTGATATGAAATTCAAAAGTACAGACTAAAACTTGAGTATCTAAGATTAATATTTTAAGTTAGATATCAAATAAATCCTTTATATTACAACTAAAAACAATTGTAATACAAAGCATAAATTTGTTGCCTACCTTTAAAATGTAGATCTACTAATCAGAGTTCAGGACTTTCACTGGGGCAGTAGACTCTGTTGGACTGAATTTCTGTATTTCTATTCATTGTAAAAAAAAAAGTAGCATCTTTTTTGAAAAGGAAATAAAAATGAGCAGAAAAAAAGGGGAATGAAAAATGCACAGATATAATAGTAGGTATTTTCAAAGCTGGAAGAATCATTACTCCTTCCTTCCATTTCATTACTCAGTCCAAATGCCATCAAGCTAAGTTGAATGGGAATCACATACAGAAATGGAATTACCATGGCAACCAACTTAAAAATTTTACCCTGCTGAGAATTTAGCTCACTGGATAATTCTTTGTTTTTAACTTTCTGGAAAATTAGATGGAAAGTAATTTTGGAAAAATGCATAAGCCATTACTAGGTTCAAACCTTACTCAGTTTAGGTTTCCTGGGTGTAAAGTATGTTTTCAGTGTGGAATTCCTTAAGAAAACAACTGCAGAAATTCCAGTTAGATAAAAATTTATTATCTTTTTAATCACTAATTATCAATGTCCAGATGATACCCCATGTCTTGTTTGTTCATCTAGTGAAAGTGTTAGCTTTCAAGGTGCAGGCACAAGGTGGTTAGCATGATGCAGACCCAGATTCCCACTACAGTCAATAAAGCATTGACTTTATAGTAAACAATAAAATTCTTAAAATATCATGATAAAAAGTTTTACTAGTTTTTAGAGCATTAATTTTACCATGAAAGAAAAATGGTAAAATAGTAAAAAAAATTATATAAACACATAGTGCAGGGTCTCTATTGATTTCCATGCTCAGGTCCTATCTACTGTTGTTTAGCTAAGGTGATTTTCCAAAGATTATGAGTATGTATTTTATGTCAGTTAATGGCATGAGAAAGACAATAAAAATTTGGCAGAAGGGATATTATTAGTTGACTTCCAAATCAAACTCCAATATTTTGGTGGGAAATATATAGTTTTATCTATTGAGAAAGGAATATAATTGTTTGCATTCATGTTTCTTTTAAGTGAATAGTTGTGGATCAAATTTAAACATCTGAATAGCAAGTATGTGTGATGGTTCTCTGGTGTTTAACAGAAGACAGAGAAAAGTCCATAAATATTGTACATCACATGATATGTTTAAGACTTCTGCTTAGAATTTCAACTAAATTTTAAATTAGACATTAAATTGTAAGAAAATGTTGAAACCATTGTAATTATCAAAATGAAAGAAAATATATTTGTGTCTGACTTTCCTCCATTTTATTTGTTGAGTTAATTTACAAAACAGAGATTACTGTAAACTCACTTCTCCATAACTTGTTTTTAGGTAGACTTGTTTTTAGGCAGCATTGTTGTGTAACCTTCATTGGCCTCAAACTCATAGTAATCCTTCTGTCTCAACCTCCTAAATGCTAAGATTATAGATATATTCTAACATGCCAAGCTGAAACCCATACATTTCTGTTGTAGGAAGGTATTCACAATGGTATACACAGCGTACAGAGGGAAATCCCACATATCTTCCCTTTTCTGTTTAAATACAAAGGAAGGTTTTAACTTTAACTTAGTAAAATTTCATATAAAAAACAGGTATCAAGCAAGAATTATAGTTATGATACTTATATCTACTTTATCTTTTATTATAACTAAAGAAAACTATAACTATTTTTTCTTCAACTCTATCAAAGATGCCGAAAGAATGTAACATTACCTACATAAACAATAAGTTTATAAAGGTTGGTTTCATAATTACAATAAAAAATTTAAATGAAATTTTTAACTAGTGAAACTAAAATACTTTTTTACACTTACTGGTGACACCACTTTGGAAAACTTCTTGGTATTTATTTTAACTTTGACGACATCTAAATTTTTTTAAAATTCAAATACATATTTTTACTCTATTATAATATATTTATGAAGTTACTTTACTCAAATATATCTAGCTATGAGTTCAATTAGTATTTTACTTTTCAGATTAAATTTAAATCATTTGTGTACACCAATGTTTTCTTTGTGTGTGTTCACATACATTAGACTCAGATAATCAATTACATTTGAAACTATAATTATTGACATTTAAAATCTTCCAGTGTTCATTTCTGGAATCTCCATTCATTGGAAATATTGTCTTTATCCAATTATATATTCACTTAAGAAACTCATGCCAAAGAAGCAAGTAGCCTAATTGCAGATCTTCACCTCTCCATCCTCTCCTCTAAGTCTAATCACCCTATCTCACCCAAATTCTGTAGAAGAAAGGCTTCTGTGGCTTCCCCTTCCACACTGCTCCCAGCTACAGTAGATCGCATAGATCATCTCCTCTAACCTTCCTCTTCACTCATCCTGTTATCTAGCTATCATCTCCAACAGACATTCCATAGGGACCTGAAAGACAAACATGACAAAGAAGCAAGTAAGCCATAAATATGCCTTCCTTCTCTCCTCAAACCCCAGACTTACCCTAGATCATCAGCAGACCATGTGCCTGACCTCCCCTCACTCTCTGCCCCCATTCTTAAATAATTGATAACCAACAATAATCTGAAGAACCACAGAGGCTATACATAGACTAAAAGATTAGTGGGCTGATGGATAGATCTTTCTAAAAAAGTAAATTAGAATAAATATTTGTAAATGTATGGGGAGGCTTCAAAGGGAGGATCAAGTGAAGAGAGGGAGAGAATACAGGCACAAAGGAGGAATAGAGGGGAGACAGTAGAAATTAAGTTTAATGGACAATTAAAATTAAGAAAGGTAGGTCTGGCCATGGTGGCACATGCCTTTAATCCCAACATTCAGGAGGCAGAGGCAGGTGGATCACNAGAGAGAGAGAGAGAGAGAGAGAGAGAGAGAGAGAGAGAGAGAGTATGGGAACCTAACACAGGAAAAGCTTCCTAAAATATATAAATGTTTGAAAGAGATGTAATTGGAAATAGTCAAATATTGAGAGAGACAGAGACCCAAATGATCATCTCTTGTCATCCAATAAAGTTACAAACACTGGGATTTGGCTACATCTAATTGAGTTATTGGCTAAAGGTGTTCCTTGTGAATCTCTAATACAACCAAGGCTGATCCCAAGAATGTAGATTGCTGTTCAGTAACTGAAGACAAGACCTCACTGCAGAAGACAACACCTATACATTTCATTAAACATGGAGAAGTTGAGTTAGTACCTACCTAAAATCTTCATATTTAGTGCTTATGAAGTTACTCTGCATGTTACCAAAGAAGAAACACCAATCCAGACACAAAGCCTTTGATCTACAATTGTGCTCTACATGCATGATACGCTATTGAAATGGTGGCATAAATTTTCTGAGAGTTACCAAAGAAGACCTAATTTAACTTAAGGCCCATTCCATGACATGGAACCCATATCAAATACTGCTTGAGTAAAGAAGAATATAAGGTTTGGTCATCCAGAGTCCTGGGACGAAATTAATACTACTTTTCTGCAAAGGGATGTAGCAATAAAATAACTCCTAGTAATATTCTGCCCAATTTACAGATCAGTGCCTTTCTCAGCAATCATCAGAGAAATTTTCAACTGCAACAATTGGGAACATAAACACAGACACATGGCTAGACATTATACCTTATAAAAATTAGCCTAAAAAGTGATATCCCAATAGAACCTCTCCCATTGTGGGTCAAGAATTTCATGGAAGAAAAGACAAAAGAAATGTAAGAGTAAGAGAGGACAGAGGACACCAAGAAAGCAAAACTGTATAAACCAACAAGACTGACACTCATACAAACTCAGAGCAACTGAGACAGCCAGCACAGGGGTTACCATGGGGCTACATGGGATGTGGTCCTAGACTTTAAATAAAAAACAGATACAGGGCCATCTCCCTAATGAAAAAATTACCTCCATTTCATAACCTCCGGCAAATGAAATTTCTTTTCCTTCAAGGGAGTATCTCAGGGCAAAGAAATTACTCCTATGGGTATACTATATGCAAGAAGTAGATAGCCAACAGCAACCAACTCAGTGGCATCTATGGATGATTTTTGTCTCATAATATCATATATAATACAATACATGTGCTTTGGGTAATGCCTTCTAGTTTAGTGTTGTGGGATTACTGAATATGTAAACAAGTGTGTCTCTGTTTCTTGTGTCTTTCTTGGGCCCTTTTCCTCTATTTCCTTTGGCCTATCATTCTGTAGTAATTTTTATCATATATCATATCATAGCAATTATATTCCCTTAGAAGCCTACGTATTATCTAATGTATAATAGAGAGTAAATGAACCTGAATAGGAAGGATTGTCAGAGGAAATATAACTAGTAGAGAGGATGAAAAATTTAATCAAGACATATTATGTGAGATAAAAAATCCATACTCAATAGAAGAAAAAAATTAAATCCATTAGATAAAATATTAATGTACTTTTCCTCTATACCTCAAAGCCCAAAGCTAATCATAAGTTCAGGGATCCACTCTGCTTCGACTGCTTTGGTCATTGTAAATACAATAGAATTGATATCTCACTGGCATTCTGGGTGCTACTTATTCCTTCCACTAATAAACCTAATATTTTACGTTGATACCTAATATAGTTTTAAGCAAAAATAAACCATTAGATAACTGAAAGTGTAATATGAAGAAATTTCAAGATTATTCCTTCACAATTTATTCAGTGCTGCAATATCTAATCCTGTACAGCAAGAAAGAAAATTCTTAAATTTTGCTTGATATTATTTTTATTTGGTTTTCAACTAAAGATCCAAGTATTTTACTTTGTAATGTGTTAATACTATTATGATAATTACATTTTTAGACATTTCTACCATGATTTTTTTGCTTATTTTGAATCTTTGCAACTTCTAATTAATTGGTCTATTTCTATTACATGTTTTTATTTAGGTAAAAAAAAGACCATAAGCACAACATAAAACAAATTCCAGCTCCAGCCTTCTGTATATAAGACATCTCTCGCCTAATATCAAGTCATCATTTAGTGGGTTGAGAGGTGATAAATTATCCTGTGATCTGGAAAATAGGTTAGCAAGCTGCTAATACAGGGTTTCCATATAAAGGGAAGAGCAAAGAATGCAAATGAAATAGAGATCTGTGGAAACAGTCCATTCTTCAACATATAATTTTCTTTAGAAGGAAGTAAATATCTGAGCTGCATTTTTCCAGGTTTAATATAAACATTCTCAATCGTATAGATAATCCATTAAAAAATCCTACGTTGCTGCATGCTCCCCCCCATGCAATTTCAATAAATAGGAATATGTTATAGTTGAAATGATGAAATTTCTGAGAATTCTTCCGAGAGTGCATTCACATTTCCTGCTTGACATATTTAGAGAAACACTGAATTACTTTTTATAATATTTCAGGACTGGGTGACATTTATTCATACTCGAGATCACAAATGAGCACAAGAAATGGCTACAGCATCAAGTCGTGACCATATAAATACATGCTTTGAGACAAACAAGCTGACTTCCTTCCTCTGTCACAATCTGCAATTGACAAGCAAGGAAAGTCTCTGTGTGCAGCAGAAGAATCTCCTCTTTTTGTGATCATAATATGTATGTATGATATTCCCTGTGTATTTGATCAAGTAGGGGGAGACAAGTTTGCTTAGGAAGAAAAATATCCTCCTGGCTAATAGTTTGACACAAAATCTTCAGACTTAGCACATTAAAATCCAGTAACCAAATACTTTTGCCTTTGAAGCTTTCTCTGATTTAAAGGAAAATCTCCATATTAAAGAGATCAAACTCTCACTGTTTTCATCAGCTTTTGTTCATCCACATATTTTATACAGACACAACTGCTATCATGTTTTAAAACTCTCACTTTTTCTTCCTACCATCAACTGATATATATATATATATATATATATATATATATTCCAACAAAATAATGTTTTCTCTTCTTGTACTATGTTCAATTGTATCACTATCCCAATGTACATCATTAATACCAACTTCATAATAGAAACAAGGAAATTCAACATCCATTCAGCCACTTTCTGACTATCAGATCTCTCTTTTCAAGAGTTCCTACTTTTATGCATTCTAGATGAAAAAAAAGTTTGAATATCTTTTAGGTCACATGTGACACGGACTTGAAATACTATGTGGAGCAGGTAGTCTACAACAGATCCAGTGCCTGGTGAACACTTTTTAGGTCACAGCATGTGCAGTCCTGACATACACACTGTATGGGTCTCAAATTGTACTCTGCTTCTTAATGCATAAGTCTTTGAATTGAATAAAATGTACTAAATCTTGGTGGTGAACACAATTATAGATACATCTAAATAAAATATATTGAAATGGATTCTTCCTTTAAAATTTTCCTTTTATGCATTAACAAGTTGGTTCAGCTGGTAAAATATTGTTGCATTGTCAGACCACCAGAGTTTGATTCTTGATTATGGAAGGAGAGAACCAACTCCTCCATATTATAATCTGAAGCCCACTTGAACATATGGCACATACATAAACCAATCCTCTCTCTCTCTCTGTTACCTCTCTTCCCTCTCCCTCTCTCACACAGATGAACAATAATAGTAAATCAATAAAATTCAAAAAAGTATTAAATTGTTCATCTTATTTTTGAAATATAGTGTTTTGGACATCTATATTAATTGGATTTTATTAAAAAATGAATAGAAGAAAATACTCAGATTTGTTTTGGAGAAAAGGGAATACATTAAGCATCTGTTATGTGTCCACAGTAAAAATACTAACATCAAGATTACATTCACAGAAAGTACCACTGACATCCAACATTATAAATTGTTCAAGAAAACCTAGAAAAAAGCCAAGGTTTGCAAAAATCTCTTCAGCATACCAGCACATATGTGAACATCTTACTTGAGTTTTATTTAAAGAAACATGAGTGGTAACAGTAAATAATCTATATGTGATGCATAAAACTTTGCCATTTGTACACTATCAGTATGGAAAGCTTCAATCCTGAAGGATGTGACAATAAGAGAAAAAAAATATGAAGCATGAATGTCAACATGCAAATATTTCTTAAAAAATTCAGTGATTCCAATGTCTGTATAGAGATACTGGTTCAGAAGTATATTTTGTGTGAGTATGGCCATTCAATGAAAGTTAATGAATTTTCATTCCCTGGCACTCAGGTTTCCTGTGATATTTCCATTAGCCAATTAAAAATAGTATATATGTATATATGGTTAATGTTTTCATTACTACTTATTTGTTCTATATAATAAATTATATCATATATACAATTACTATACTTTGTTTATTGATTAGGAAAATGAAATAGTTTAAGTCGGAAGGTGTGGCTTCAGAGCATCTGCTCATACCTTTCCATGTAGTTCCCCTTCTTTAACACAGAGAAGGCATCAGTTAGTTTAGCTACAGAGTTAGAAGTAGTCATACTTATATTTTTATATTATATCTT
The DNA here is from genome assembly GCA_001685095.1 of Ellobius talpinus. NCBI lineage: Eukaryota > Metazoa > Chordata > Mammalia > Rodentia > Cricetidae > Ellobius > Ellobius talpinus. The sequence continues at coordinate 24,852 of LOJH01020327.1, forward strand.
TGCTTTTCTTCTTTTAGGAGTAATGAAGATTTTTTTGGAAAAAAGTTTTTCAATAAATTCAAATTTTAGGGACAAACAGAAAACTTAGTGGAACAAATTGTGAAATTTTGGAGAGGGGACCACATTAATAGTGGCTACAACATAAAATGGACATCCAAACTAAGATGTGTCATTAGAGAAAGTACTCTGAAATATTTGATAAAGACTTAGATAACATTTGATGAGTAAAGGATAGAGAAAAGGCTCATCCAGTACGGTGTTTGCAGTGCATGTATAGTGATGGAAGGATTTTTAAACCCAAAGTAGTTAGACATATGCAGGTGGATTTGGTAAACATGCAGCCATTGCAGAAGATATGATTCAGGTAAAGACTTGTCACAAGAAACAAAGGAGAGCAACAGAAAAGATACATTAACACTCTGTGTCTTTTTTCAGGGTGAGATATTAACAAATGTCTACTCATCCTAGCTAAAGGAACCAATAACATACAAAAGTAAGAGCAACACCAATGTCCATATTGGCACCCCAGTGATTTTATTGGAGGTTATTTATGGGCCTATGGATCAGTGGTAACTTATAGAAATGTGGATGACTCAAACTAAACTGAATTACCAAACTGTCCATGCAAGCAAGAGTAAAACTCATATAAACTGAATGAATGAAGCTCCCTGCATAGATTATAGGCAGTCCCAGTAGACAATGAGTCTTCCCCATCCTCAATAAGTTACTGATTATTCTACTTTGCAATGTGAATATTGCAAAGTTTAGGAACATTCTGAGACTACTGTGTTGTTCATTATATGAGTCTTGTAAATTTCATTTACTGTTTTAGCCTTAATCAGACTTATTTAAGATGGAATGCCTCACTGTGGAGAAAATTTGTGATATGCACACATACATATACACACAAACAATGTGGGATTCCTCTCTGTATTCTATGAATACCATTGATTAAGAAAGAAACTGCTTTGGGCCTATAGCAGGTCAGAACAGAACTAGGTGGAGAAAAAACTAAAATAATGCTGGGAGAAAGAATGCGGAGTCAGGAAAACCCATGTAGCCCTGCTAGAGACAGACACAGGATGGAACCTTGCCAGTAAACCACAGCCACATGGCGATACACAATTTAATAGAAATGGGTTAAATTATGATGTAAGAGCTAATCATTAAGAAGCCATAGTTAATAGGCCAAGCAGTGATTTAATTAATACAGTTTTTACAGTTTTTGTGTGGTTATTTCAGGGCTAAGCAGCCAGAAACAAACAACATACACACACACACACACACACACACACACACACACATCTGTATCTGAGGGAAATTAGCTTTGTTGTCATATCTCATTTTATATTTGTCTGAAATAGTTTGAGAATTTTTGTTTTGTCATCCTTAAAATCTGATAAAATTTAGCAATGATTTTGTCTATTCCAGGGATTTACTTAATGGGGACACTTTAATATAGTTTCATTTTTATTCCTTGTTATGGGCCTATTTAAATTTTTGTTTCATTGATTTATTGCATGTGTTAAAGGAAAGCGAACCTAGAAGTGTATCAATTACTTTTAAGTTTTCCAATATTGAAAATAGATGTTTCCAAAGTATTCACAATTGATCTTCTAGATTTTATGAAAGTCTTTGAAACGCCCCTCACTTTGTCCTAATTTTAATAATTTGAGTTTCATTCCTTTTGTTAGATTAGCTGAGTTTTTGAAAGTCTTGTTAATTTTATCCAAGTGACTTTTCTTATTGATTGATTATATATAATATTATTATATTCTATGCTTTATTAATTTACTCCCTAGGCTTTATCATTTGTCTATAATAGGGCTGGTTAGCATTTGATTACTTTTTTTTTACTAGAAAATGGAAGTATATTAATTAGGTTATTTATTTGAGTACTATCTGTTTTGTAATGTTAACATTTACATATATTAACCTTCCTTTTAGAAATGTCTAAATTGTAACACAGAAATTTGTATAAGCTATATCACAATATTTTGCTTCTGTTTCATTTGTTATACAAATTTCATCCTTTACCCATTCAATATATCACTCCTCAATGAAGAGTGTATCATTTAATTTCCCTCCATTTGTATAGGCTCTGTTATTTCTCTTCCTTTTTTTGCTTTCAAGTTGTATTACATTGTGGTTTGATAAGTCATAAGCATTTCTTTATTTACTTATTCTTCCTGAGGTTTTTATTTTTAGCTTATAATGAAATAAGTTTTAGATAAGGTTCCACTTATTGCTCAGAAGAACTATAGTCTCTGTTTATATAAATTAAATTATATAAATATGCTAAATATAGGTACCCATAGTATAATTTAATACTTTGATATTTTGCGACGATCTTAGTTTAGAAGACACATTTAAAAACATGAATAGAGTGCTGAATTTTTAGACTATTACTGTGTCTTGTGATATGTGATATTTTAGGATTTTTATGATATTATTGTGAAATTAGAAACTCTAGATTTTGGTGAATAAATGTTCATATATCAACTAGATGAGTTTTCTTTTAATTGGTATTTATTTTTCTACTTCTTATGGCTAGTTTTGATTTTAGATATAATTTCTTAGATATATGAATCACTACATTATCATGCTATGGCTACTGTTATTTTTGTCAAATTAACTTTCATTCTTTAACTTTTATTTCTGTACACTGTTGTGAGCTGACTAAATCAGGGAGGCAATCGATAGATCTTGTTTATTCATTTGGGCTTTGCTGTTGTATTGCTGATAGGAGACTGCATTTAACATTATTGAGTGTACTTTTCTATTCACTCTTGTTTTGAAAGTTGATCTTCTGTTTTATTGGCTTATTGGAGTTGATTTCCCTCCTTCACTGTTAGTAAAATGCATTTGCTATGTTTCTGTGTTGCTACATGACTGACTTTTTTCTGTTATTTGTCAATGTGGTTCTCTTGCACAATGCATATCCTTTCCTATGCTATCACATATATCTTTCTTTTTCATTTACATATTTTAAACTATTTCCTCTAGTACTTCCCTGATTTTCAAAGATTGCCTTAATTGTGTTTCATTGGAAATATTCTTAATTCTCCATTAATTATCAGAAACTAACTTGTGAATCTAGAAATCTTGGTGGGCAGCTATTTGCTTTCAAATCTGAAAACGTATCATCCCCTGATTTCCTACCTTATTAGACTGATTATGAAAGATCTGATGTTATTCTGACATGTCTGTCTTCATGTGTGAACAGACCTTTTTCTTTTAAGCTTTTAGTGTTGTTTCTTTGCTTTATCTTTGGTATCCTGACTATGATATAACCTGCGAGGCTTCATCTCTGTCAAAATATATTTGGTGTTTTAATTGCATCTTGTGTTTGAATGCTCCTTTAGTTCTTTTTTGGAATATTTTTTAAATAGTCTCATTAAATCAGTTATATCTGCCTTTAGAGTCTGTGCTAGTTTGAATGTAATTGTCCCTCATATGCTCATAAGGAGTGGCACTATTGGGAGCTGTGGCCTCCTTAGAGTGGTTATCATTTTGTTAGAGGAAATATGATTGTTGACAGAGGTTGCTCATCCATTTCCTGGCTGCCAAGACTACCAAAATAATCACACAGAAACTATATTATTCACAATAATATTTGGCCAGTGGCTTAAGTATATTTCTGTTTATCATCATATATCTGTGGGCTTACCAGCAACTTTCCTGTACATATGTCTCCTGTGGGCAGCTACATGGCTTCTCTCTGAATCTGCCTGCTCTCTCTACATATCTTTTTCAGCCCTGCTTTACTCTGTTAAGACATTGGCCAAAAACAGCTTCTATATTAACCAATACCAATAAACCATATTCACAGAATACATCACCTCTTCTTTACTGTCTACATAAAAAGGAAGATTTTAATTTGAACATAGCAGGATTACATATAACAAAACAGGTATTAAAAAATAATCACAGTTACAACATTAATAACTACTTTGTCTTTTACCACAAGTAAGGAAAACTACATTTATAACTATCTATTTTTATAACTATCTATTTTTCAACTCCATCAAAGACTACAGAAGGATATAACACTACCAAACATATCAGGAAGTGCATTGTAAGCAATTTCCAAAACTCTAAAATTGACAGAGACATCTCATTGCCTGGACTGTTACCCAAAGTTCTTCTATAACATTGCAGTCATGCATCTTCAGCCTACTGGTCCATAGTATCTGGCAGACTTTTCAGGAAGCAGGAAATTTCAAAGACAGTTCTACTTATATTGGCAGTTTGTTAGTCACTTTTTTTCTGTGTCCTGCAGAATGTCTTGTAGACTCTTTCCAGAAGCAGGGACCCCAAAGGGCTGTCTCATCTTCTTTAGGCAGCTAAAGCCATCATTTTTCTTTGAGTCCCATAAGTCCAGTCAAACAGTTTAGGCAAGAGCATTTTCTTGCCCAAATGGTGAACAAACTCCACAAGGAGTCTTTTCAATGCCCATCATCCTTTTGAAGAAGATTAGTGCTTCCAGGAGTAGATGTGTCTCACTGTCATGAAAAGTCCTAAGTTCTTAAAACATTT
>LOJH01020328.1:8872-20800 GCA_001685095.1 Ellobius talpinus
GGGTTCCCTGCCCTGTGGGAAGTCCAAGGTCCTCCCCCCTCCATCAAGGTCTTTTGTGTATTTTAAGTATTTTTCATGTATTATACATGAAATTTGGTAAATGCTCTAATTACCTTCCCAATTTGTTTAATGACTATGAACTAGAGCTATGGCTATGGCATCTTATTGTGTAGAGTTTTTGTCTTAATGTGGTTTCAGTCTTTTCTGTCTCAGAAATGTACCTCTATGTAAAATTTGTTAAAATTTTCATGTTTTCTAAAAAAAACAATTTAAAGGTATTTTCTACATTATAACACTTAAGCCATCTGGAGATTTTTTTCTATATGAAATGCAATTAGAACCTAATTGTGCCTTAACCATGTGTAAAGTTGATGGTCCTATTTTAACTTATCAAATATTTCATAAAATACTTACTAATAAATTATTTACTAATGCATAATGCCTAATCCATCATATGCATACACTTCCATTAAATTTATCATATAATTCACCCCATCTTTATGCTAGTATTGAGTAACAAAAGCTCTACTAATGCAGAACTATCTTGGTTTCATGATAGAACTGCTACTTAATCATGGTCTATAAATATGAGGAATTATTTTGCAGGTTTTAACTGGATACAGTTTAAAATTGTACAACTATATTCACGAAGAGAGTCAGCCCATCATTTCCATTTTGTACCACCCTTATTATAATTTATGCTCACAAAATTGTGCTGACTTCTTAATGGTTAAGTAGAAATTTGTTCAAAAAACAAAAATAATACTGGGACTCTTCAAAGTATCTGTGACTTAACTACTTAAAAAGAATGCTTATGGCCCTGTACCTATTTAATTATGCATTCTAAAACCCCATTATTTAAGCCTGGTTAATAATAAAAATGTTAGTTTAATAATGTTAATAATCCAGCAGAATAAAAGCTACTAAATTTATTTTACATTTAGTAGGCTATAATTGAAACACTTCATAATGAGTTTTCACAGCCACAATAACTACTTCATGTCATTTCTTCTGTATTTATACAAAAGACAAACACTTATTTTTATTAAAGACAGATATTTTCATGCAATATATATTTTCAAAAATGTAAATTCAACATGATTATCAGTGGTAAAGTTTCCAGACATTATTTTGTACTTTAATATCTTTAAATTCATATTTTGCCAAGATATGAGCTCTATCCATAATTCTCAGATGTATAAAATGAGTCACAGAAGATGATAATTTAACAGAATTATTTCTAAGTAAAGTAGTGTAAGCAAGTAGGTTTTCTTTTCTTGTCTAGTCTATAGGCATACTACAAGCCTGAGGCTGTGGGCATGAGCCAGGAAAAGCAACCAGACAGGGCCAGTGTTTTAGGATGAGGAGATTGAGAAGGATGCAAGTGACCTAAGGTTCAGGTAACTCATCATACCAAAATTGGGCACAAATTGATCACCTCAGGTAGGATCTAATAGTCTAATGTGGTAAGGTCAACCAGGCTGATGTACCATCCCCATCTCCCACCACTCTGCCCATGCACAGTGTATAAACTAGGACCAAGCCTGAGGATACAAAAAATTCTTAATATGCTAAAGCTATTAAGATATGATAATTATGAAAGTGAGAGTTTTGGAGAAGAATCCATTTTCATCATATATCATAAATTACTATTTCTCCTAGTTGCACATATATTTTTATCAATTAACTTACTTTTTGTGGGTGATTATGTGCATGTGTATTTGCGTGCATGCATATGTGCATGTGTGTATTCAAGCTAGTGTGGAATTCAGATGACAATTTGGTGGGAATTGATCCTTTCCTACCCAGGGATGTCTCAGGGATGGAAATCGGGTCATTAAACTGGGAAACAAGAGTCTAGACCCACTAACTCATCTCTCTGGACTACAAGAAATTTCTTGCTAACTATAGAATTCTAACTAGATGAATGGTATATTCTAGTGATATATTCTAAAAAAAAGGTTTTATCTTGAGAGATGTGAAACACAAAAGGGAGTCACTTGAAATCCTGACCTGCAGTGGCTATACAGCTTCAGGAAGTTACTTACACTAATTACTTTCCTTTAAGTTCTCTTAAGAAACAAATTGCAGAGCTGGGCGGTAGTGGCACATGCCTTTAATCCCAGCACTCAGGAGGCAGAAGCATGCAGATCTCTGTGAGTTTGAGGCCAGCCTGGTCTACAAKAGCTAGTTCCAGGACAGGCTCCAAAGCTACAGAGAAACCCTGTCTTGAAAAAAAAAAGAAAAGAAAAGAAACAAATTGCAAGTCTTTTAAATATTCATTATGGATCTTTGATATGAATAAAATGCAATATGTCATAGAGTGAGAGAAAATAAAAATTGCATGGGAACTTTAGGATTCATCTAATCCAAAATGTGATTTGCATTTAAAGGAGGACAGAAGGCTTTGCTCCTATGTTGTGGGACATTCAATCCTACTGTGAACTCTGAGTTTGTGTTTGTATTCATTAAATAAAATCAACGTTGAGTCAGGAGGCAGAGCCAGAAACTAGCTGACAGAAAGTAATAATAGAGAGTCAGAGGGAATTTGGAAGACAGATAGAGAGATGCACAGGAAGTAGTAGGGAGGAACTTTGAGTGTGGTGGTCTAGTTTGTTTGTTTAGTTGGTTGGTTAGTGGAATAGGACTTCCTTTATGAAATGCCAGCAAAGAGGTAAGTTGCTCCTCAACCTCTCTGAGTTAGCATGTTTTCACCACAGCCTCTGACTCCTGAAGTTTAATTGATAAACAGAATGATAGAGATTAGATAACAAACTACATTCGGTGGCAGCAGCAGGAGGCAGAGTTACTGCCTGAGAAGTGGGACAGTAACTCTGGAGTCCTAACTACTGGCTGAAATAGCAGTAGATTCAGATGTAAGTGCTGTGCTGATTGGAAAAACACAACACACCCACACTACCTACATAGACTCTTTTGGTTTTATCATGTCTTAGTTTCTGAGTTTTTGGGAGACTTCACAGTATTTCATAGAGTTCTTTTTCTTGAAAGATCAAAGAGCAGTTGAGAAAAGAACACCTCTGGGTGCCTGATGTCTAAAGTGTGCTATTTCATTGCCAGAAGTGATTCAATTAGTTGGTCACCCTACCTGCTTTCTATAACATTTGGATAGTCTACAAAATGCCATCTCTGAATCATTATCATATTCAAACACCATGCTAGACAGTCAGTTTTGGTTGTCATGGCATCTAACATGACCCTCTGAACAGCATCTTCCTATGCATAGATTCTTAGACATTCCAATTAATCTTGTGCTATCAATAATCTTAAATAATTTGAGATTATCACTTCAATTTAATAAGTTCAAGCTTATAAAAAAGCAAATATGAGTAAGTGACAAGAAAACAATAAAATGAATACCTTTGCCAATTATTTTCTGATCTTTTAAAGTTTTGAATTAAATCTGAAAATATTACAAGAATATTTAAATACATTTCATAACAAAATGATAAACAATATTAGTTAAAATGGTAACTATATAAAAAGTTCATATCACCAAGTTATAAGCAATCAACTTCTCCAGTGTGATCAAACCCACTCAGTATAAGTTATCAGTATAAAAAGACTATAAATATGGCCATTTGACCAGCTATAGATTAACATTGAATACACTAAGTCTCTAAACACCACCACAGAATACAAAAAAAGTATAATGTTTTCTTGAACTTAATAAAGTTTAGATTCTGTACATATATATTCGTGTGTGTGTATCCTATCTATAGGGGAAATAGATAATAGAACATATAACTATGGAGAATAAAAATGACCCTCATAGGCTCATAGGGAGTGGCACTATTAGGAGGTGTTGCCTCATTGGAGTAAGTATGGCTTTATGGGAGGAAATGCATCAGTAGGGGATGGGTTCTGAGGTCTCAGATGCTCAATTCAGGTCTAGTGTGGCATTCACTTCCTGCTGTCTGCTGATCCAAATGCAGTGCAGAACTCTGAGTTTCTTCTCCAGCACCAGGTCTGCCCCAATGCTTCTGGTCATCACCCAAAATGGACTAAACCTCTGATCTATAAGGCAGCTCCAGTGAAATGTTTTCCTTTATAATGTTTGTTGTGGTCATGGTGTCTCTTCACAGCAATAAAACCCTAACTAAGATAGAGAAGGACAATGTAGAAACTAGAAAGTTTTTACCACCAAGTGAAACATCATGTTTCAGGAATGTGTTACATCTAATTGAGTCATTGGTCAAATAGCACAATGGAAACAAACCCTGAAAAATTTCAAGCTATTGCTCTCTAAAATTGGATGGTTTTTATGGGTCTGGGATCATTCAGAGATTAACCATGACCATACATAAAATTTTAATGACAAGAGGATTATCATTTAGGCACTGGAGTCCACTGTAGTGCCATAATTGTACCTGAGAGCACTCCCAAGATACAGTATCTAGCCATATCAGCCCATGACTTATAAAGGGAAGCAAAACCCAGAAGTTTCATATATTCTGCCTACTGTAGGTTGGTCTTATTTTAATATAAATGTCTTACAGTTGTCACAGTTATTTTTTGAGAAAAATAAGCAGGTTTGATTACAAAAGCACAAATAGAAGTTAGACTATGGCCTACTATCTTGCTATAACAGCAAATTTTATGAGATCAGACAATTTAAGAATAGTCTTCAATGTCTGGAAATAAAGGGAAGTAGACAGATAGGGCACAGTCTGTATAAGCTAGGGGTATATATGCTAGAGTTCTTTATTTATTCATTCTTTTCTTTTTGATCCCTCGAGCATTGTAAGTTTAAACTTTAAATGTAATGATAATCAATACAATAGTAAGACTCTATTATTAAAAATAAAACTTATATAACTCATTGAACACAGAGAAATTTAGAACCTTTACATCTACAGACTAGTGTTCACGGTACTGGAAAGTATTCTACATGCTACCAGAGGAGAAACATAAACAGCAACCCATCTATAAATCCTGGACTCTACAATGGCAACCTGTCTGCATAATGTGCCGGTACCAGGGTAGCACAAATGTGGTATGGTAGGAGTAACCAACGACTCTCTGATTGTATTTAAGGCCCACTACAGGAGATGGAAGTCATGTCTGCTAGTGCTCAAGTGGCCAAGAATGTAAAATTTTTAGGCATGTACCTAGGGATGAGGCAAATACTATTGTTGTACTAAGGGCATATGGCAACAAAATGACTTCTAACAACATTCTGTTTTACCCATAGATCACTGCCTCACTAACCCATCATCAAATAAGCTTCCACTTTGAGTGCAAGGGAACTAAGACGAAGACAAAAAAAAGGACAGAAAGTGGGAGATTTTACAACATTGCTTCTAAATGGGAATAATAGAATAGAATAAAAGAATAGAATAGAATAGAATAGAATAGAATAGAATAGAATAGAATAGAATAGAATAGAANNNAATAGAATAGAATAGAATAGAATAGAATAGAATAGAATAGAATAGAATAGAATAGGATTCTAAATGGGATGTCTTCATCAAACCCTTCCCCTCAGGCTTTAGGCGGATATGTAGAAGGGAGTCAGAGAGTATGTATGGTGCCAAGGAAATGGTATCTTCCAGATATAACAGGATTGATGCATCCATGAACCCAGAGACTCCAGCGACACGTACAGAACCTGCACAGGTGCAAACCGGATCGGGACCCAGTGCAGAGATGAGAGAGTGGACACAGACTCCAATCTCCAACCAAGAAGCTATCCATAATTGACATCTACTGGCCAAAGAAAAGTAAGTTTTCTACATTGGAGTATCACTGAGCTACTAAACACACTTAAAGGTAGGCCCCAGGTCCAAAAGTAGATTCCCAACAAAAAATGAACTCAATGGTATTTTTATAGACATTTCATCTCATATTGCTTTCTTTGAAATTTTTCTTTTCTTTTTTTCTTTTTGGTCTGTTTTTCATATATAGTGATTTTTACTTTTTTGGGGTTTTGATTTTTATTTGTGTGTGTTTCTTCTTTTTTTACTTTGTTTTGTTTCCTATTTTAATTATGGCTCATTTGTTTTTGTTTGCCTGATTGCCTTCTAGTGGGAGAGTAAAGGAAAGGATGTCTAGTTGAGTAGGTAGGCAGATGGGTAGAATCTGGGAGATGTTGAAGGAGAGCATCCAAACCATTATCAAAGTATATTGTATAAAAAAATTAAATTAAAAAAGGTAAAATAAAGCATATCCACTTATATATAAAATATAAAATTCAAGGTAATATAATACCAACAGATGAATATTGTACAAGCAAGTTTTAAACATTCAAGAACATGCCATATCAAAGTGAGTTAATATGTCAATGCAAGATTTAATAAAATGTAAAATAAAAGTGCAGGTGTAGACTTTAGAGAAATATAATATTCTATGAAAAAATAAATGATCAAAGTGATATAAAATATATTGAGTGAAACTAATACTACAATTTAGACAAGATCAGGTTGAGACACCATGCAGGAGAACCTAAAAAAGCTTTTGGTCCGACAACAAATAAATTACTTCATAATAGGAGACCCTGCTCTCAGTCCAGGGAAACAAGAATGTCTGAACTTCCAACAACAATAATCTATATTATTGATTAAAATATAGCACTAGTGAAAAAATGAGATTCAGTCCATATAATTGTTTAGATAGTTTCCATGTTCATATAGCAGTCATGATCGGGCAGATCAATGAATTTCAGCAGCTATGTTCATTAGTATTGTCTACCTCATAAGGAATGCACATAAGGGCTGGGAAGTAGAAGCACTAGATCAAGGTAGAATTACACACCTGTCTGTATTCTTATCCACCTTATTCAACAGCTGTCTTCCTCGGACTGCTTAACATTAGTGCAGTGGAATAAAGCACTTAGACAAAAACAAGAAAATTCTGGTACACACATACACACATATGTATATATGTATATGTATATACACACACAAATATATATATATATATCATCTGAAACATAAATTGATAACCTCCTAATGGACAGATAACATTCATGTCCACAGTGGTCTACCGAATACATGAATGATGAGAAAATCTTATGATGAGAAATTCACTATGGCTGGCTGCAACTATTGATCAATAAAAGAAGGTAGAGTAAGGTATGAAAAAAATAGCCAAGAGCATAGCCATATAATTAATGTATTCCTTAAGACTAGGCACAGGAAGAAACCCTAAATAAAATCTAAGGACAAATAAAAGCAAATGAAGAAATTTATTTTTGAACCAAAGATTACAAGAGCTTCTATTACCAAGTGATGAATTAGAAGATTCTGCTGTAAATTCCCTGTGGTCTCAGAGAAGAACAGACTTGAAACTTGACTTGATAAGCACGAAGTCCTGCTAGAGATCATCATAAAATTCAATCAAAAGTTTAGGTGATAGCTAGGTTTCAGAAAAAACTTCAGAATAGCTAGGAAGTTTTTTCTGCCTAAGAATTCTATAAGTATCTCAATGGTCTTGCCTAGCTAGACCTTTCGTGTGTTTCTTGCTACCAGCACCCTTTAGTCGGACACATTTAATACAATTCAACACTTGTTTGATTTTTGGTTTGGTTTGTCTTGCCGTAGTAGCAGTATTTCCTTTTCTAGATAGTGTCTCACTATGGCTGCCTTGGAAATCACTACGTATACCATTCTACCTTTGAACTGATTTGTCTTCCTTTGTTTCCTGATACTGGGATTAAAGATATCCACCACTATTCCTGACTCAATTCAACTCTTCAATGTTTATTAGGTCACCACTGAAGTTTTCATAAATACACAAAACTACTGGGAGGCCCTGCTGGTCAGACGTTGCAGTCTGCAATGGCCCGGAAGCTTTCTCCAAGCTCAGCAACGTGAAGAACTCCCTCCCCAGTGAGACTTCCTGCTCTTTTCCTGCCCTAATTTGTAGGATGTCTCCAGACCAGGATTCCTAAATTATCTCAAGGATGATCCTTGACATAGTTCCCTGCAAACACTCTTCCCCTACTGACCACATGGTAATTAAGTGACATGCTCTATCTATTTCCGTAGGGTCATACTGCCACTAACCCAGCTTTATTATGGCAGCATGCCATTTCATGCCAAACAGGGTTTGATTCCAGGCTTCCCAATTCTATATATTTCCTATACTCTGAGGAAAAAAAAGTCAAATTGTCTAACTGAAGTCATCTCGTGGAGTGCTAGCTCCATCATATCCACAGCCGTCTGAAGCCTGTTCCCCACTTCTGGCTTCTGCTCCTTCACCCTGGTGGAGGTAGAAGGGGAAACACACAGACACACACACAAACACACACACACACACACACACACACACACCACACAATGTATGCATATCTATGGCATAAAAACAAAAGAGACACTGCTCGAGGGAAAAAGCTTTATGTGTTGACTCACAGTATTGGGCGTGAACCGTATTTGTAGAGAATTCACAGACTTGGGGGGCATGAGGCAGCTGCTTTCATTGCTCATGCAGTCAAGAAGTAGGGAGCCGTTAATGCATGTGCTCACCTCCGCTTTTCCTTTTCATGAAGTCCATGTTCTCAGTCCAAGGAACCGTGCCACCCACAGTAGACACATTTGTCCTACCTTAATTGACCTAATCAAGATAATCCCCAGCTGACTTTCCCAGAAGTTTGTGTCCCACCCCGCAGTGATTCTAGATCTCCTTAATCTGACAACTGAGGCTTAATCATCGCAGTGCAAAACTAGTGCGGGTGAGGGGAGGGAGCAGAAATGAGATCGAAGGAAAAGAATGGGAGGTGGTCAATATGCCAAATCCCTTTTACAACTGGAAGAAATTTTCATTGTGAAATTCAATACTATGCACAATAATAATATGGTAAGTCGGTGGAAAAAAAGAGCAACCTTGTGTTTTGCAAAACATCTAACCACATAATATATGCATGTATACATATCTACATAAATAAGCATATATTTAAACAATAAAATATATAGATATTTAGTGTGAATTTTTAAAAACTAGAATAGCAATAAAGGAGAGAAAATGTTATCTCAAGAAACTTTTAGTAAAAACTAAAAGTTCAAAAATATTTTAGAGACATTTATTAACTTCTGAGTTATATTGCCACTCTGAGATACACTGCTAAAATCTTTGACCCTGGCTTCATTTCATTGAACTCTGTTAAATTTCTGATTATTTACTTTATTCTGAAAACATGTCTTTTGTATACCTGAAAATAGAACAATATAGTTGGGAATGGAGAAGTGAGTGAGAAAGAGCATCAGGGTTAGAGAAACCATAAAAGGAGCCAGAGTTATTGCTGGGTAAAGTACTACTTAATATTGGTCCCTCCAGAATTCAAAATTGTTTTATGAAAAAAATTCTATTATGTTCTGTTAAATTTTCCTAATGATGATTTATACTTTTAACAGTAGATCTCATTAGACCTCAAAAAATGCTAAAGAAATTAAATCAGGGACAGTTTAAAGCGGAGGAAATGGGTTTGTAAAAACAGTCAAAAGTGAAAGTCTCAGAGGCCCAGGAGATTACAAAACTCTGAAAGACCAAAGTGAAAAATATCCAAACTCTGTATCATGAATGAAAAACCACAGTGGCATTTCTTGATTGGTCTAGCCAATGATTTGCATTCATAGTCCTACACAGTAGACATATTTTTCCTCTGAAACCTCCTGACTCTGGTCAGCATTTTTTGAGGTACATGAGACCTCAAAGCCTGCTACCACAGTGACGCACTTCCTCCAACAAGGCCATACCCACTCCAACAAAGCCACAGCTCCTAATAGTGCCCCTCCCTATGAGATTACGGGATTATGATGGGATTATGGGGGGCCAATTACATTTAAACTACCACAGATATGAATGCACATTGTGGAATGACTAAACCAACGTAGTTAAAAACACATTAACTTATATACTCAACATTTTCATATCAAGAACACGTGAATTCTGTTTTTTAGTAATTTTTCAAGTATACATTATATTATATTGAATGTCATCACCATGATGTGCAAAAGATCTCTTGAAACTATTCCTACACTGTCTACATGAAATCTTCATCCTTTGACAAACTTTTACCAGTGTCCCTCTTCCCAGCTTCTGATAGCCACAATTTTGATCTAAAGACTTTTTTGCATTATATATAAGGACAGTTTCATCATTTATCCCTGGTTTATTTCATTTATCGCAAAATTATTTTTGGCACAAATGACAGCATATCTTTCCTTTCGAAATACATTTGACTGCTTCTGTGTTTAAAAATACAACCAAATTCAAGCTTTGTTATCAGTTCTCACTTTTAAAGGATTTTAAATTGATGAATATTTAGCTGATAATGTTATCTATTTCTGTACTTGTTTTACTTTTAATGGTTAGGACATGAACATGTTATAAATAGACACTCTTCATGAATCCTTAAGCAGTGAGGCCATGAATATCCACATCTGCTCATCATCTTGCTACTGTGTAACATATGGTTCTTAAACTTTTCATGAAATACGCACCACATTAGTCTCAGTATTTTGCTGTCCACAGTAAAAGCTTTTGGTCCGACAACAAATAAATTACTTCATAATAGGAGACACTGCTCTCAGTCCAGGGAAACAAGAATGTCTGAACTTCCAACATCAATAATCTAGCAACTAATCCACTGGTTTTGCAAAACTTTACATGTAGTTGGGCCCAAAGGCAAAAGCTGAAACAATTATATTTTTTCTTCCATATGTTGAAATATTTAATTCATTTACTATTTTCTTCCATCTTTTCCTTAATCTCATCATATTCAAATACCTACTTTGAGTTTTTCCTTAATTTTCTTAATTTAATTAAAGCTATTTTAAATTATCAAGATCTTATGTGCTTATGTGACGATTTTAATATGCAGGTCACGTGTCTCTATTTTTTCCTGAATTTTATTGCCTGCATAAAGTTATCATCCTCACCTAGATAGAATTCACCCCCAACAGGCAGGTAAATAAGAAGTTAAGAACCTTCTTCTAATGTGGGACTGATTTGTCACAGGCCTGAGACCACTGTAATTTTATAGTCTGGAATTGAGTGGGATGAGGGCAAAATCCACAGGATCAGCCCCACCAATACTAATTCTGAGTCCACAACACTGTTATGATAAATGATAGTATAAAAATCTCTGTTTTGAATTTTATTCTTTCACAAGTATGTTGAGTCCAGTCCTTGCCACTCCTTTATTACAGAAATACTGGCTCTTTAGCTTTCAAATTTTTGCTTTTTCAAATTACTCCCAGGAGGCTATTAAGAGTTCCATCAATTTCTCTCCTGGGTAACTTCAGGTCTTACCTATTTGGAAAATCTACAGTGCAAGGGAAAATAATAGCTGTAGAATATCTTCTGCTAAAGTTCTGTTCTATTGGGACTTCTGTCTCTTCAAGACCTGGTTGCTATAAAAAAAATACCCACTGCTTTTACATCTGTCTTCCCAAGTTAACTCAGTGAGAATATCCATCTACCAGAAACTCACTGGTCTGTCAGACCTAGAAGCTGAATTTATATCAAGAAAAAACAAACTGTGGTTGGCACCTTTTCCTTCTCCTAGCTTGATATTCTTAGGGAATTTTGGTCTCCTAGGGTCTATTGTTTCAATAATATGATGCAACTTGTCTCTTCAGATTGCCTTCATTTCTGGCAGGCTGAATACATTTCTCTAGTTTCTGTTTTAGCACCCAAGTCTTGAGGTAGAACATGTCTGTGTCTGAGACACGTATGATAAACAGAATGCAAAAGATCTCCTTTGTGCCAGGAACTTGTGCTGAGGAGGTGGCTTTGGGGTTCCTGGGCTGACACCTTTCCTTTCAGAAGCCACTTTTAAAACAAAATTCAAAGTCTTTGCTTTGGTAAAATAGCCTGGAATTGCATATCGCAATGTCTTTTAAAAGTCTGTGGGTCGGGGCTGGAGAGATGGCTCAGCAGTTAAGAGCATCGCCTGCTCTTCCAAAGGTC
>LOJH01020329.1:0-20800 GCA_001685095.1 Ellobius talpinus
CCATGCGGGAGCCGGGCGGGACGAAAAGCAGGCCTGCTCCCCTTATCACTACACTAGAGTATTTATTATGCTATGTCCTCCTAGTCTCAGTAGTTCTTTAAAAATTGATTCCTTTTCCATACATGACACTGTTTCTGCCCTTTTCTTTATATTTATGTTCTATCATTTTTGGCACTGATTTTACTCCCATGAGGCCAGTCTTCACAAAATGAATTATCTGTCCCTCTTGCTTGGCTTTCTTGTCTTCATGACTATGTGCCAGAAAAAGGAGAGTCCTGGCAGAGGGCTGGAAGGATAAAATGTAGGAAAGAAGACGTATTTTGTTCTCATCATTTCTGCAGGGTGAAGTACTCATACTTTTCCATAGATAATATCTCTCATGAGGCAGCATCCTGGGCTTCCATTCCCCCAGCTACCACTTCACTTTTCCTGCGGAGCTGTAAAGAGAAAAATGTGTTCACCCCTAACCAGGAGCGTAACAACCAACAAAAGGAAAAATTCCATCCAAGACCAGTTTTGTGAACCAATGAGTTCATTAGGGCTGCTTACAGGAGCACAAGTAACTCAAAGGTAGATATTCCACTGGGAAATCCCCTAGGAACTTATGGGCAGCTACACCACCAAAGAGTCCTATCCACAGAATGGATGATCCACAAAAACCTGCACAATTGAAGAGTTGAAGTCACAACATGATTGTCTCATGAGAAACTCTACTCCCTAAAACTCCTACTAGGTGAGATGTAGAAAGATGCACTACTGAAGAGTGCCCAGCCAGCCACCAGTTAACTCATCCCAAGTGTCAGGGAGGGAAGGGGTTCTGAGTGGATCTCATAAAAGCGTGTGGACCCCCTGACTCCTGAGCGAGCCATGAACTTCATTAGCCTCCTCCTCGGTCTAGGAGGAAATGTGAAGAGGCCTTACTAACATGAGTGTCTTGTGTGAGTGATCATGGTTGCTTTGAGAGAAAGTGACTATGCTCAGGTCCATCCTGGAGGACACAGTCATCGAAAGCGCAGAAGGGACCACTGTGCATTCCGTATGTCTTTCAGGCACTGATGTGACAAGCAGGTGTGGAGAGAGAAAGCTGGGAGTAGCTGACGCTCAGGTAAGCTTCACTGAGTTGCAGCATCATGGTCTGAAATTGGAGAACAGGCCTTTACCACTAGGAAATAACTGCCGTGGGCACTATGACGTGTCCTGAAGGGAGACAGACTTCGGTTTCCCGAATCTCAGGAGAAACTTAACATCCCATAGGCAGCATATGACAGGGCCCTAAAGAGAGATAGATCTTCAGCTCTGGGCAAACCCAAGGGTATTTCCTGTTCTTACTGTTTTGGGGGAGGGAAGGTTACCCATAGACATGACCTGACTCACTAATTCCCATGCTAGGAAAGCACTAGATTTAATTTAAGGTAGTTTTCGGCCTTCCCACCAGGCAGAGGTAGCGACAAGGGGAAAGGAGAAGCCTCTGGCAGCTGTGAGGCCACAGAATGCTTGCCTGTCAACTCTCTTTCTAGAGAGGAAGAGACTGGGTTGGAGGGAGCCTGGTTTGGAGGAAAGGGAGTGACAGGTAAAGCATCTGTGACCTAATCCTCCAACTCCTCTATCTCCAGTCCCTACACCTCTCTAACTCCTGTTGATTTCTATTCGTCTACCCATGCTTATATCCATCCTCCTCCATGTGTCTGCTTCTTCTTCACTTTGACTAACACCTGAAGACAGCTTAGTGAAGGGAAGGTTTGGTTTGGCCCGTGTTTCAGAGCTCTCAGCCCACAGCACACTATACTGTTTCTTGTCTTGTGATGAAGCGCTGAATGGCCGAAGGACATATTGGGTCAGAACTGTTGGCCTTCATGACTGCAGTGAAGCAGAGGGGAGCCCCAGGAAGGGGTCAGGAAAATATCTATCCCCATAACACCACCCTCCTCGGCTGGGCACAGTCTCCGAAAGCTTCTATCATTTTCCCCAAATAGGCTCATAATCTTTCCTGTATGAGTGGTGGAGGGGCATTTCTCAGTCAACCCATAACGAGTCCCTCATTGAAACACTTTCCTGAGACCTTTTATGGTGGCCTTTTCTTGTTAGGACCCTGGTTGGTATAAACCCCATTCCTTTTACTGTCCCAACCTAGCTCAATGAGACGACCCCCATTCTACTCAAAACTCCTCCATCTGCTTTTAGCGTTACTATCAACTATAAACACCCATGACCTTAATTTTCCAATTTTGTTTATTCCTAGTTTTCCCCTCTCTTACTCTACTCCACCATGCTGGTGTTCCCTTCCTCAGACATACTGAACTCATTCATGCCTTTGGGTTGGACATTCACTGTATTCTCAGTCCTTAAACAGCCTTCCTTTAGACATTGGTCCATGATTGCCTCCTCCTTATTCATGCTTTGCCTCAGTTTTCACTTCATTGTCAGGAATTTCAAGTCAAACTAACTCAGTCACTGTCCTGAAACTCTATACCTCATTAACTCTTTTTTACTTTCAGATTGCAGTTGCTACTGCTGGATGTAATTGAATGGTTTTCTATTGATTTATTGTCTGCCTCTTTCCAGTACCATGAAAGCAACAACACTGTGAAAGCAACTGTTGGCGTCGTTCAGTACTGCATTTCTAGTATTAAATGGGTGTGTAGAACACTGGATAGCCTCGATCCACGCTTATTGAGAGACTGGTTACTGTCTCATTAGCAAACGAGGCTGAGGAAAACAGAATTCTTAATCTCGAGGAAGGTGACTTGAGAAAATAAGTATATTTTTAGAAAATTTCAATCTGTCTATAGTCCTGGGTGAGGGGCAGGTCCTATTGATACCAATGTGAGCAAGTCATAGAACCCAAAAGGGCAATAGACCAGAATGGAACTGAGAATGTTGAGATTATTGTGATAAAAATGAAGATCATGGACTCAGTTGCTTTATTAGTTTCCATTTTTTAAATCTTATTTTATGGGTATAAATTTTTTGACTACATGTATATATCTGCTGAATGTGTGTGCCCAAAGAAGTTGAAAGCGCAATTTGGATGAATTACAGATGGCTGTGAACCACAATGTGGGAGCTATTATCCAACCCTGGTCCTCTGTAAGAGCAACAAGTGCTCTAAATTGCTGAGTCATCTCTCCAACCTCCAAACTGCTCTATTTTAAAGGGAAAAACAAAGGAAGAAATAAGCCTAAGCTAGCCATGCAGTGTCTTAACAAAGGCCAAGAAGAGGAGGAAACACAGAAACAAACTATTAGGCAATTAATGTAATAGCTAAAGTCATACAGCATGAAGACACTATGATACCTGTAGACGCTATTAGATGTACTAAACATAGTCCTGTGATTCTTCTCTTCTCTAGTTCTGTTATTCCTAGGTGAATACCTGTTCAGTCACCTGGTCAACGATAGCAATCTCTCATCACCCAAGCATCAGAGAATCCTTAAGCTTTATCAGTAAGTACATATTCTTTCTAGCCAAGTGAATTCTTATAGAAAGAGTCCTTTCTCTTAAGATGCTGTTCCTCCATTTACAATTCAACAGCCTCTACACATTTGGAGCAGGATTGTGATGTTTGTGAAGAGTATGCTGGGCAACCTCTCCATTCCAGTTGAAGCTCAATCCCTGACCCCACAGCTGCAAACCCTGGCAGTTCTCAGACTAAAAACATACAGACTCCCATGTCCATAATGTCTTTCAGCAGTAGCATGGTATTTTTTTTTAAGGCTATTGCTTACTTATCCAGAGCCTGGTAAGTCATTGCACTATCCTAAAATTACCTCAATGGGCAATGGGTTAAAAGAAATTAACCAAATATTTCAGCGAGATATCTTGGTTTCAGATCCCCATCCCAGATGAAATTGGCCTTTCTTTATGGATCTTGAATATTTCCATGTGCTTTTTTAATAGGCTTTAAGCCTGTTCAGTGGATGCAAAAATGATCCACATCAGAGCCATGACACCCCAGTACTATCTCTCCACAGAAAATTTGGCAGGATTACTTTTAAAAAGTTGGATTAAATTAAACTGATTGCAGGGAATTCTTCTAGAACATTGCTGTTGAAAAGAACATTCTTTGATGTCAAAGATGTTCTTTATCTGTGTTGTTCAATGCAGGGACCACTTGTTACTTGTGGGAGTAAAACACTTAAAACAGTTTAGTGAAGAGATAAATTTTATACATTCAAATGTAAATAATTTAATTTACTTAATTTTTGTTGCTGAGAATTGAATACGCCAAGCTTTGTATGGGCTGAGCATGTATTTCTGCCACTCAGATCTAATACTTTATTTTTACATGGAATTAATCACAGGCAGTTAGTGGTTGCCTTATTGAAGTCAGAGCTCTAGGGCTTGCTTACCAATACTCAAATCCATATGCAAAATCTTCCACTTGCCTGTGAAGTGTGATCAAATGGGAGACTAAAAAGGCTCAGACTCATGTTGGAAGGTGCCCCACATAAACATAATATTTTCTGTAGGCACCAAACTGTGAGTGACATTATTTCTTGGTCTACTCATCCTAGACATGACAGTGAACAGAACTGATTAATATATCTTGAATGCTAGTCATCAGTCACTTTATGGTCAGAGTGGCTCTAGAAGCTGCCAGCATATTTCGTTTTGGTTTGTTACTGGCAGTTCATTCTCAACTGAAGCTCATGTCAATCTTTCCACCACACTCATCCTTGTTTAACAGAGAACTTTATGACAAATCCAAGTGCTTCCTTCCGACATGCAAAATCCTTCCATGAAAGTGCAGAGCTGCTTTGCCTTGGACAAGGAGTTGGATCGATAATTCTAAAGCTTTAGCTAACTTGAATGAACTCTACTTTGCTATCTGTATAAGCATCCCCGTAGGGTACTCTAAGGCAGGTGCCAAGAAGAGATACACTTTTAAAGATCCCTTTAGAACATGTCTGTCAAAGGAAGCACAAAGGGGTCTTTGGAAGGCTATGAAAATCAGCTAATCAGGATTCAAGTCTAACTTGAAGGATTCAGAGTGCAAATGTTAGTTGAAAATTCCCTCTCCCTCTCTCCTTCCCTCTTTTTCTTCCTCCCTCTCCCGGTGCCTCTCTCCCTCCCTCTACCCATCCCTCTCTCCTTCCTTCTCACAAAGTCATTAAGATAAAGCCCGTGTCTCTATGTAAGGGGTTCCTGCCTGTGTCAATTGCCACCTCATTCACATTTCTATAGGAGAGGCAAGCTGGGCAGCACATGTTCTCTATCTCTGAGCTATATTCCTAGCCCCAATTATTGAATTTTGCACTGGAAGAGTAAGTTAGTGATTGCTATATTGGACAGCAATGTCTCCTTACCAACCCTTTGGCCCAGATGCAGCATTTTTGTGCTTCCACTTGGCTGAAGTATATTACAGATAGAGAAAACATACCTTCCTCAGTCACCAGACTCATTTCTAAACTGAAGCTCTTGACAGTTATTTTCTTTGTAGTAGTTGTTGGGCAAACATTTATTTTAATTTTCAGTTAAAGTGTATATTTAGGTTAACCTACAGAGGGTTTAGAGTATCACATCTAAAATAGACATTGGTGAACAGTGAATTGTTTTCTGAGAAGCAGGCTGTGTCCCACCACCCGGCTAGCTTATACCCGAAATAATCACACAGAAATTGTAATAATTAAATTACTGCCTGGCCCATTATCTCTAGCCAATTCTTAGATAATTCTCACATCTTGATTTAACCCATTTCCATTAATGTGTATCGACACTTGCTTACCAGTATGAGTCTAACCAGAACTGTGGCATTTGCCACTCTGCCCTTCTTCCTAGAATTCTGTTCTGTCTTCCCTGCCTACCCGAGATCCACCCTGTCAACTAGGCCAAGGCAGTTTCTTTAATAACCAATGAAAGCAACACAAATACAGAAGGACCTCCTACACCAGTGAATATTAAGATAAAATGTAAATGGACTTAACAGAAACGAACACAAAGCACCCATCCTCCAGACACATTTCCTATGGCTCCCATATCTTTTTGAGGAATACAGAAAAGAAAAAGAGCTAAATGGCAGATGGAAATATAACTAGAAAAAAATTCTGGTTGTTACTGTGGAGGTTTAAATGAGAACCTCCCCTAGAAACTCACAGGCTGGAACACTTGGTCCCCAGTTAGTGGTGCTACGTGGTTAGCGGATATGGCCCTACTGAAGGAATTACATCCCTAGGGGTGTGCTTTGAGAGCCTGGCCCAACTGCCAGTTGGTTCTCTCCACTTCATGCTTGAGGTTGAAGATGTGATCTCTCAACTCTCTTCCTGCCCCCTGATACCACGTCACCTCCACCATTATGGGCTCTCCATCTGGAATCATAAGCCTTGATAAACTCTTTATTTTGCCTTGGTCATAGACTTACATCACAGCAACAGAAAAGTAGCCAACAACAGTTACTCAGAACACTGTTTTCTGTATTTTAGAATCACTCCTACTTACTCACTTAATGCTAAGTCCAATTCATTTTTACCAAAAGTTCCTCATGTTTTTAAAGTTGGATTAGAAACCATCTTGCTACCTTTATGTTCTTTTGCAGCTAAACTCTAAAATTTCCCAGGACATATGGATCATGCAAGATCTTGCCAGTGAGAGCTATGTTAGTAAGGCTTAGGGAAGAAAAAAATGGACAAAAATAATTTCTGTAATCTGCTTATATCCCATTCTAGACATTTATTCCCAGCACATGCCAAAGAAGCATATATTTCCTTGCTTTGTTTGTTAGCTATTGACATCTAGTCTGACATCTGAGTTGGCGTCCTGCTGCTAAATCTATAATGCGGAGGTCATCTATTTATTTATCTTCCTGGGCACCAGCACAAGGCGTGTGTCCTTTTCTCCAAGTACAGACTCCACCCAAGATGTAGGGAGCGTGTTTCCCTGAGATGTTTATGTTGTTCTTTCAAATGTATCAATCATGCTAAGTTGTTCGTCTTCTAGAATTGAATGAGGAAGAGAGAGAGAGACAGAGGCTCAGGGGTAGGAAATAAATTAAAGTGAAAAATCAATGGTTGAGAATATGTATGAAAGACAAAATACTAAACACATCCCTGGGAGTACATAGGCTCAGAATGGGGTGGAGAAAAATTATTCTCTTGGTTCAGAATGGCTCCAAAATTATTTTCAAAATTCCAAATTCAACTAACAGTTATTTGCCTTCTTTTTGAACTTTTTTCTACAGTGGGAATTAAACACAGGTCCTTCACATAAGGTAAAGGGCTCTACTGTTGAGTTAAATTGTCAACTATTCCTGTACTCTTGAAAAATAAGCATTTTTTTGTTTTGACTCAAGTTTTTTTTTTTTTCTAAAAATTTCACAAAAGCTTTGGATTACCCCATACAAAAAAATGTATACAAACTCAATTTTTGCTTAAGGAACTGAAAAATAGATTAGATTTTTTTCTTGACTCAAACATCAGGCTTCTTTTCTATACTATTTATATCTTCGCTGTCATGCTTCCACATGTGCACACTCACGTGCACACAATGACTCATTGGACTTGAGGTTTTGAAGGCTCTTTTTCTCATTTCTCCTTTCTTTAGTTCACTTGAGTCTAAGAAGCCAAAATCACTGTGATCCTGACTTTTGAACTTGGA
The DNA here is from genome assembly GCA_001685095.1 of Ellobius talpinus. Classification (NCBI taxonomy): domain Eukaryota; kingdom Metazoa; phylum Chordata; class Mammalia; order Rodentia; family Cricetidae; genus Ellobius; species Ellobius talpinus. The sequence goes on from LOJH01020329.1 coordinate 7,591, forward strand.
GAGCTTATGTGAAATGGCCCATAAACTCATTCTAAGAAAAGATTACTCAGGACATTTTGGTATTACTGTGGAATTAAACCCTCTTTCTCAACCCCACTTTTATATTATCTTAGATCAAAAGCTCAACCTGCACTTTGGAGATTTGGGGAAGAATTTCCATGGGGCTGGGCAATGTCATGAGGCAGTACAATGCACTGGGAATGAATCTAGGCATTGGAGTCACCACAGTTAGATTCCCATCTGCGCTCTTTGACTTGTGCTTGTCTTAAGCTCTCTTCACCAATGAAGACAGTTAATAGTGACTATATACCATAAGGCAATGGCAACAATTAGAGATGATGTGCTAAAGGCTTTTAGTACAATTTTTGGTACATAATAAATAGACAATCAGTAAAAAGTGTTGTTATTACCTTTATTCAGCTTTCTGTTATGAGTATTTCTCATAGTAGTTAGCATGAAGCAATTGCCCAAGAGGTATTTACTAAATGAATGCCTAGGACATACCTAGTTGCCTTGGTCCTTCTATGCCCTCAAGTAGTACATTTTACTATAATAAATGTCACCATGGGATGCACTTCAAAACATATCTGATTCTACTTATATGGTCAGGAGACTTTGTTAAAAGGCAAGATGCTATTAGACACTTAGTAGGCTATCTATAACATTCACATTTATTCAGGCATTTTTTTCTAGGATAAATTAAAATATTCTCATTCAGTGAATATACTTGCTAAGATATTTATCACAAAGACAACTTCATTTGCTTATAGCAGACTCTAAAAGTTATTGTAACTATTCAGAGTTAGAAGCCAAATAATTGACCTGAGACCTTATTAAAACCATTTATTCTTTCTTTTTAACAAATAGACGGTAGATGATGGTGTTTTGAGATTAACTTGCATTATTTCATAGGTTACAGATAATTCTCACCAAACTTCTCACTTTTGTTGGTCACTGGAGCTTTTCACATTAGGAAACACCAGTTAAGCAAGTATTTACTTCATTCCTGTAATGCTCTCGATCACATGCTTTTCCTCATGCCTTCCTGGACAGATAGAATCTTAGGAGGATGTCAGCTTGCCAAATAATTGAGATTCTTTTCAGTAATATAGAACCCAAATCAAAAACATTCTTGGAGAATAGCACATTTACAAATGTTATTGCTTATACAGATGTGTGCCGGAATGGAATAGAATGTTAGGTATGATAACAACAAATTATAGAAATATGAGGCTGCCTTCAGGCACATGAATATATACATGAGTAAAGATAATATTTGCTTGGAGTTATTACCAAGGATGTGGGATCTTTGGAATAATATTTGGGACAGAGTAGTCCAAATGAAAGTCAAGCAAGCCAGCCAATAAATATTTTTCGAACGTGAATTTTGTGCCATCCCCAGATCTAGGTACAGAGAACACAGCTGGGAGTGGAATGGTACCAGCCTATGGCTACAGCCAGCCAAAGAAAAGATGTACAGTACTTCAGTAGTCCATCCAGATCTGAGGAAGTACAGGATCCTAGAGGATTTATAGTAAATATAGGCTGGAGATAAGAAGAGAATAGCCAGGTTTGGGAGGTTAAGGAAGAGCTCTCCTTGAGGAAATGTACAGCTAAACCTCAAGATACCTTGGCTAGAAGAGGAAGAAAGTTGCTCTATTACATAAACAAACGCTGTGGGCAGAGATCCATGCAGAAAGTTGAGGTATTCTCAATGTATTGACTTTCTAGGGCCATTGGGACAATTTCCCAAACTAGATGGATAAAACAATAGGCATTTATTTTCTCAGGATTCTGGAAGCTTGGATTTCAAGATCAAAGTGTCTGAGAAGTTGGTTCCTTCTGAGCCTAAGGAAGAATTTGTTCCACCCTCTACTTAGGTCCCGGTGATTTGCTGGCAGTCCTTGCTGCTCTTCAGACTTTAGAAGCCTTTACTGTAATCTCTGCCAATGTCTTACACGCCATTCTCTCCTTGGGTGTGTCTCTGCCTAATTTTCCCCTTATAAGGACAATGGTCCTTTTTGTTTAGGGGCTTACTATACTTTAGAGAAATTACATCTTACCTAATGATACCTATGATAAGTTTTTCCAAATAAGGTCACGTTCTGAAGCGATGATTAACATTCCCACCCTGGTCGGTCGGTCTGTCTGTCTGCCTGCCTTCCTTCCTTCCTTCCTTCTTTCTTGCATGAGGGAACATATATAGTTCAATTCAGAATACCAAGTATGACCAACTTGGACAGAGCACTGAGATAACATAGTAGCACAAAGGTAATTGGTATCTAAGCTTGTCACACATTTCTTGATAAACTTAGAAGTTTGGATTTTCCACTATGGCCATGTCAAATCACTGGTAGATTTCAAGCAAAGACAGGGAAGTAATCAGCTGTGTGTTTGTAATGACTGCCTCAGGGAGGAAGATGGATGTATAGGCAGGGGGCAGGTGAACAGGTGGATGAATTCTGTATTGTATACCTCCACTTTTCCTTTTTAACAGTTCCTTAGTCCTTTCTTTATATATTGTTTCTCTCTATTCCAAGGCCATGAAGATCCATTTCTCTTGCCTTTGGGATGTCCAGATCTCTTCCATGAATAACACATGCTCTGAGAAACCTTATGCTTTTAAGTTCTGTTATACATGTGTTTTTTTTTCCTCCTTCAGTCATCGACAGACACAGAACTATAAATCTACATAAAGAATTCAGCTTAGTCCAAAACTCTATCTTGATCTTTGTATGCCATCAAGACTTCTTATTATCATGATTCAAATTTACTGGGCTTGGTGTCTCACCCTGTAATACCAACATTCAGAATTAGGAGGAAGGACTGAGGTAGGAGAATTGTCTCATGTTTGAGGCAGGTTGGGCTTTTGTAGTGAGTTACAAGGCAGCCTTGGCTAGAGAAGGAGAAAGAGGGAGGGATGGAGAAAGGGAAAGCAGGAGAGAGAGAGACACCAAGAGAGATGCTTTCTTAAAACGTAATTAAAATAAAATGATTAAAGAAATGACCTTGCTGATAAGAGGATTTACCAGTGGGCTGGAGAGATGACTCAGAGGTTAAGAGCACTGGCTGTTGTTGTGGAATATTATTTTAATTAGGCAAAGATGTGTTACATTGGTTTATGCTGCAGAATTTTACTTTATGTGAAAGTGTGTTGCTTTCGTTTATGCTGCATTTGTTTAATGATGCAAGGATGTGTGTTTAATTACAAGATGTGTTGCATTTGTTTCACCTTGCCTGCCCAAGGCACCTGATTGGTCTAGTTAAGAGCTTAATGGCCAATAGCTAGGTAGGATAGTCAAGGCTAGCAGGCAGAGAGAATAAATGAGTGGGGAAATCTAGGTTAGCGAGGAAGAATGAGAGTAGGAGCAGAAGAGAGGATAGAATGAGGGAGGCATCTGGAGCTAGCCAGGCAGCTGCCAGCCAGACATGAGGAAGTGAAAGTAAGATACATAGAGGCAAGAAAAAGTAGAAAGTCCCAAGGTGAAAGATAAATAGAAACAGGTTAATTTAAGTTAAAAGTTCTAGCCAGACATGAGCCTAAACTGGATTGAGCTTGTAGGTGGCCTAAAAGAAAAAGCCTGATACAGGTTGCTCTTCCAGAGGACTTGGGGTCAAGTCCCACCACCCATATGGCAGCTCACAACTGTCTGTAACTCTAGTTCCAAGGATCCAACACCCTCACACATGTAAGAAAAACATCAATGCACATAAAAATAAAAAGGAATCATCAAAATAAAGAGGGTTCACTAGTAAATGAATGGACAGTGTGTGCGACTGTGATTTTTATGTAAGACCAAGTAGGTAAATATCTGCATTTACAAACTGATACGTTTCTCTGGGTTTGCTGTTTAGAAAAGGCTTACAGAAGCAAAAGCAACTCTAGGTCAAGTGCAGTTGATTCTCTCAGAGTTCCTGTGAGCTCCCATGTGAGCTGAGGGCTTGAGGTTCCAAACCCCACATCAGTGCAAGCCCTCCCTGCCTGTGTGACGCTGTCTGGACAAGGCTTGCCCTTTTAGTGATCTAATCTTCTCAGAGGATTATGCCTGAGGAGAATGAAACTTCCCTAAATGCCCGTGGGAATTTGAAGATAGCCTTTGAAATGAAGGCGATCTATTGCCATACTGCCTGCTGGTAAAACGGAAGGCTGTTGAAAGTGATTAACAGAGCAATTAAAAGATGCAATAAAGAAGTCTTTCAGTCTGAGATGTTGAGAAATAGGAGAAAGACAATTGTTTAAAATTGATCTTAAGCTTCAATCAACCCGTGTACTTGTCTGTGGTCGTCACTGGCAGGATAATGAGGCTATCTTTTTTGTTTTACTCCTAGATCACGACTTTTCCATCCATTACGTAGAACACCATACAGAATGGAATATTCTCTAGAGATTATTTGTTCAACTCTTCTTATTATTAGGTATAATTCTGACAAAGCTAAGCCAGTTTTAAGCCATTTAAAGAAGAGATAACTCTTTTTTTTTCTTCTTTCTGGTAAAAATCCAGAGGTGAGCGAGGCAGAGCTGGTGGGACTTCTGTGTTCAGTGACGTCCTTCAGGACCCCAAGTTCGTGGGTGGGGGAGGTTCTGCCACCTTCAACAGTACTCATATCTTCAGGTTTATGTTGCTTGTCGTTTCTAATGCAGTGGAAAGAGGGAGCATGCTGATCACCTGGCTTCATATATATAAGAAAAGAGCAATGACTACAAAATGCAAAGTCATCTTTGCTAGTCTACTGTACTGGCTATGAGGATAAAATTCCATTTCTAGCTGAGTACCCTTATGTCTCGCTAAAACTTGGGGGCTTTATAATTAAGAGAACCCCTGAGGCAATTCATGACTTAGGTCATACACATAGTCTTGGAGAAAGGAATCAGGATCCAGATGACATAGGTGAGTGGCTAAACATAATACCTTTGCTGAAACAAAGACTCCCTAATATCTGGTAACATAAATTTTATTTGAATGCCCATGGGAATTGTCTGATCCTCTGTTCCTTCTAGACTTCTGCTACTGTAAAGAAATTATAGCAAAGGTCAAGATTTCACCTATGAAATGGCAAACATTTGTCACTTGATTTCTAGAGAGTTCTACTAATCAAATTTAAATTGATGACCAGAGTAGAAAGGCAGGGGACGGGTTTCCCTTCACTTGCCCTGGATAACTTTTCCTCATTTAATGTGTTGCTTCCAAAGTCAAATCCATCTCACCCTATCTTTGCTTCTTTGATGAATTTTCAAATGAAAAATACGGATTTCTGAGGTGCCTAATACTCATCATCCTAATTAATCTTTTTTGAAATATCTCATCCTTCAGTTTGTGATTGCTATACATGTTTAACTATCTATACAAACTGCACACAGGCTGGCATATGGTGTGAATAACTTAATTCTGGAGCTAGATATTTTTATTTTAATAAACATCTCCACCATTTCATTGATTAAAAAAAAGGAGATCAAGCATACCGAAGAGGCAGGTGAATATGAGATTTTTGTGTTAAGTGTGGAAATTAATAAGAACAATACTTGACTTTTACATAACATTACACATAGCTGTCCTTAGGAAGATCTACCTTGTCTTATCCTTAGAATCATATGGTTATTGTCGGAGTCCTTGACCAAGTGTGAAAGATCTTTCTGCTCCAATGTTTTGGGCTGTCTGGAGCTATGTCACATGATAAGCCTTCAGTATTCACTTTCCTCTTCATCAATTCAGGGCAGGATTGCTTCCCATTTCCCAGATAGTGGCCCCATTAGCTCTTGTGGTTCGAATAGGAATGGCACTCATAGACGCACATGTTTGAATATTTGGTCCATAGGGAATGACAATATTAGGAGGTGTGGCCTTGTTGGACTATGTGTGGCTTTATTGGAGGAAGGTGTGTCACTAGGGAAGTGGGCCTTGAGATCTCAGAAACTGAAGCCATTTCTCTTCCTACTGCATGCAGATCAAGATGTAGAACTTTCAGCTCCTTCTCCAGCACCACGTCTGCTTGTGTGCCACCCATGCTTTCTGCCATGATGATAAGGAAAGGGACTCAACCTCTGACTTGTAAGCCAGCCCCAATTAATTGTGTTCCTTTATGAGTTGCCATGGTCATGGTGTCTTTTCACAGTTCTGAAGAGGTCTCATTTAATACTGAGGAAACGCAGTTTCTACTGTTTTGTTTTCTGATAGGCAGATCACTTAGTGCTGCTGACTAGACTTGAAGTCTCCACCATTCCTTCCATAAAATAAGCGTCAGAACATTTTATTTATGCTCAGGAAAGGTAGGTCTTTCTTTTTTTCTTCTTCTAGTTTGGAAAATAAATTTGTTGCATCTCAGTATGTACAAGAACAATGCACAGATGTTCCTTGAGTTATCAATGGCTCCATTTATGATCTTTTGACGTCACTGTGATATAATAGAAATTTCTCCTCACTTGTGCTCTTTCCCCTGACTGGGACGGGTGATCAGTGCTCCCTAGAGACACTGCTGTGGTTCTGGGTCAGCTCGTATCATGAAGATAAACAACCAACACTACAGTGCACTGTTGCTAAGCCAAGGTAATTCATAGCTCGGCTGTGCTAAAGGGATAACAGTTGACTTACAGCAGACGTAGTGGGAGGTAACTATTGTACATCAAGGAGCATCTGTGAGGTGGGGGAGTGAGGGTATCTATGCTCAAAATAATGCTCATTCTCAAATCCAAGTATTAACATATTGGATGATTTATCTTTGTTTGTTTTTAAACAAGGTTTCTCTGTGTAGCCCTGGATGTCCTGGAATTTGCTTTGTAGACCAGGCTGGTCTCGAACCCAGGGATCAATTGCCTCTGTCCCTGAGTGTTGGGATTAAAGGTGTGAGCCATCAAGCTGGGTTTGGGTTTAGACGCTTTGTTTTCATTTGATAAGGCAGAAAGATTGTAAGAGCCAGAGGTGGCGACAACTCCAAAGAATCAGCGTTTTCCAGACGCAATGGAACTGGTGAACATACGAACTCACAGAGACTGCAGCAGTGCACAGAGGACCCATGCAGGTCGAAACCAGACAAAATCTAAACAATGAAAAGGGAAATGGACACAAAGTCTCATCCCCAACCAAGAAGATATTTGCAATTTCTAGCTGCTGGGAGCGGAAAAGACAGTTTTCTTCAGTAGATATGTCAGCCACACCCTGGGGCAGGGGACACACTCAGGAGTCATTAGACACAGCAAACTTCATGGTTTAATCTTGGTTCTTTTTTTTCCCCCTGAGAAATGTGTTCTGTTCTTCAGCTACTCACCCTGCACCTCAAGTTTGCTGTCCTCTACTCCCCTATCTGTGCCCTCCTGGTTACCAACTACCATAGTCAAATGTAGACACGACATGACATGGTGGTTTGTTTCTGTTTTGGCAGGAATCACATAAAACCCAGGGAACATATTAGATATGTAAACATGTTAGAACATGTAAAGACTTGTTCTGCTTGCTACTGTTTCCCACGACTAGTACCCAAATTCTGCCCATGTGTTCAGCCTCTGGGACTTCGGATCATGCGCATGCCCTCTTGCCTGTCTGCTATTACTTCCATTATACACATTTGTATTCCTTATACTCTACCTGTGCAAATTACGCTTTGGGAAAATTCTTCTTTCCTGGCCTGTGTGAGTTTAGAAACAACACTACAAATGTTAAGACTCAGGGTGCAAATCATACTTTGTGCTCTCAGTTGAATTATGACCGAATGTTAGTAGGAGGAAATGCCAGCAATGAAATGCTACCAATAATCATTGTCACAGGACGCTTTGCCTAGGACATTTAACAAAGTAGAGGAAGTTAGAGGAGATCTGAAGTCACCTGGGCATGTGTTCGGGGTGGAAGGCATAACGCCTGTGAATCTTTAACAAGACACATTTTCTCCTAGATTTCTCTTGCTGGATTTACCTATGGTAGGGAAGTCATTTTATCATGACAGTTGAAACCTAAGACACCATGACCTAAAGCAACTTTGGGAGAAAGGGGTTGATTTCAGCTTACAGGTGATCACAATCCATCACTGAAGGAAGTCAGGGCAGGAACTCAAGGCAGGAGCCTGATGTAGAAACTGGATCAGATGCCACAGAGGAAGTGCTGCTTATGGCTTGCTCCTCATGGCTTGCTCAGCCTCCTTTCCTTTACAACCCAGGTCCATACTATGTCAATCATTGATCAAGAAAATTTCCTATAGGGTTACCTACAGGCAATCTCATTGACATATTCTCAATTGAGGGTCACTCTTCCCAGATGACCCTAGCCTGTGACATAAAAACAAGTCAGCACAGAAACACCATATTTTCCTCTTGCAAAGACTGCTGTGGTACACAATAGGGGAGAAGAAATGGTTTTGATTTGGATGCTTTGAAATGTTTAAGGAAAAAACCCTGGAACCTCAACATTTTCATTGGTACTTTGTGTTGCTAAAAATGAGTCCCCTATCACCTTGTAGACAGGAGTTTGGGGTTTGGGAGTAAGCACTTGCCTTGCACAAACACAAAATAAAATCCTGTGCTGGAGCCCTCGATGTAGAATAAAGAAGGGCAAGCACTGTGCAAAGCTATTTAAAAGGCTGTGTTTTCTGTGGTCCCAGGAGCATTTTTGAAAGGTCACAATGGGATTAACTGGCTTGTTTTCTCACAGACAGCCAGAATGAGGTAAAATTGAGTTTTCTCTGAAGGAAGAATGAACATGTCCTAAGAACTCAGGGGAGGACTAAAGAACGGCTGGTGGATTTCGGAGTAGGGGTTTGTTCTTCCCCTACCTTGCAATCACTATACACTTCCATAAAACCTGCTTCTCTGATAGTTTATTGAATGCAGACTTTGTGCCAGGTAATGACAAGAAAGAAAATCATGTCTGACTGGCAGAGCTCATATAATAGTGGAATCTTTGATTAAAGTCTTTTGAAGAGAAAAAACTTGGGTCATCTACAGTTTGGAAAGGGGAGAAGATGACTACTTTGAGAGTGAGTCAGAGCTGGGGTAATTGTACCACATGAAGAGATTTTATATATTACTTGGATAGGAAGAATTGATAAGGGAGTGGGCAAAGACATGGGCAGGAGAAGGTAAGCCTTGTCTGTAAGTGCTCAGAAGAGATCTGGACTTTGTGACATCATACCTAATGCAGACCCAGATGGAAATAATTATTTACTAAAAAATAAAATGGAACTCAGGAAACTTAAGGGTCCTGTGTCATGACTGAAGTATATAGCTTATCCAAGCTATTGACTATATTTCCATGAACAGAAAAGAAAGTGATAGCAACAGAAATATTACACCAGGAACTGAACTTAAACCACATTTGCATGTTTTGAATATATGAATATCATCATTTCTCACAAATGCTTCTGAGGAAGAAAGGATGAGAACCATGGGTATGTGTCTTCTTACCTCAAGTGCCTGGAATATAGACATTTAGAAAGTGACTTTTCAATATAGTTTATGAAAAAGCAGTGCAGATAGTTTATCACTAAGGGCATCGTGCTTTGTATTTCTCATTCGCCAGATGTAAGTGGTTTGATTTTCAACCCAAGTATGCTGACCTGGTAAATATTTTTAACATTTGGTAGTAGTTACATGAGTTATCAGGTGATTGTTCTTTGAAAAACCAAAATAAAAGTATGTATTAGTCAGAATTATCTGTAATTACAGAACTGATAGAATGAACATCCATACGGGACTTAGAGCGGCTTACAGGCTGCAGTTCAACTAGTCACACAATGGTTGTTTCCCAGAAGACAGTCAAGGAATCCAGTAGTTGCTCAGTTCATGAAGCTGGATGTCTCAGCTGCTTTGCAGTATACATCAGGATCCCAAGGAAGTAGGCTGTAATACCAGCGAAGAGTACCTCAGCAGCAGAATATATAACTTGGCTGTAAAAATTAGGGCAAGCAGGCAAAAAATTTTTTTCCTTTTTCCTTGTCTTTTCCACAGGCTGCCATGAGGTGTGGCCTAAATTTAGGATGGGTCTCTCAACTTCAAATGATCTGGATTTAAGGTTGATCTTTCTATCTCAAATGGTACAGTTAACTAAAATTTCCCTCACAGGTGTGCCCAATTGCTTGGGGGTTTTAGTTAATTCCAGATGTAGTCAAGTTAACAAGAAAGGCCACCAGAACATAATCATTTTGACTGTTAAAAGGTTTTCTTTTCTCCCACTCTTTATTCTGTTTTCTTTCTAGTTACGTTTTTCTGCTAATGAAATTATATTCACTTTATTCTAGGTTAATCAATAAGCATTTCTTTTCTTTGCTCTCTTATTACAGTTAAGATGCATCCTCGAATCCAATTTAAGCTTACATTTAAAAGCATGCAATGTACTCATTTGGTTTCTAAAGCACAAAGAATACCAAATTTTAATCCAATCTCATGCTTATGAAGTTTTTTTACCTATAACATATAGCATAGGCTTCTGGATAATATCAATGAGATATTGAGCACAGAGAAAAACAAAATAAAAACATTTCAACTTCTAGTCTCTTAAAAGTAATTTTCTTTCCTCCCTTAGCTTCAGCATTGTTTAAATATAACAGCATCTATTTCTGTCCCTGTCATATTCCTAAGATTCATGAGTTAAACATTTAATGCCCCCTTTAAAGTGCTGCAGTGCATTCCTAGCATTCAACAAATATTCAGCGTAGCAGCCTTCCCAAAACGTCCACATTCTAATCGCTGTAGATTGTGTAGAAGCAGGACACAAAGACTGACCAAATGGCCCACTTTAAGATAGGAAGACTATCTTGTATGACCTGTGTGATCCTTCTACCACAGGGGTCCATAAAAATGGAAGAAGGAAGAAGAAATGGAGAGTCGGGGGAAATGAAATGAAGAATAAAAGACCCTGGGAGACGCCATTGTTTCTGACTTTGAAGATGAGCAAAATGGAGCAGAAACCAAGAAATGTGAGTGGACCCCCAAAGCCAGAAAGAAAAGGGCATAGATTCCACATGATACCTTGACTTTGGTGGATGAATCTTAGCATTAGACTTTGGAACTACTTGTGGCTGGTCAGATACTGTCTTCATTTGAAGACTTTAAGTGTGTGATAATTAGTTACAGCAGCAATGATACATGAACAGATGGCCACTTGCATTATTGGGTGGATGTTGCTGTAAATATTTCCAAGCCTTTGATACTTTGACCTTTTGTCTTCTGGTGACACCACCTTCCACATAGGAGGTTTAGATGATAAGTATGAGGGGACTAAGGTTGGAGTCATGGCGTCACTGTACTAATTCTCTACCCACACACCCTGGCTGCCCCTGAAATCTCAGCCTGTTGAATGGGGGAGGGTGCATTTCTCAGCATTAGCTTTCTTCTACCTAGAACCTTGAGTTCATCATGGACATGAACAGAACCACCTTAAGCATGGTGTGTTCTGTGGCCTCATTGAGTATGATCAATTAGCCAGCGTTACAGTGAATATCTGCATTTTTGTTCTTGAGAGAAAGTTTTAGAAGACAAAGGTTTAAATAAAGTTAAATTTTTACTATCTTGCTGAAATACTTTAAAAGCATCCTTACACCTTTATCTTTTGTCTAATATAAATTATTTATATGTCATATAATACACGTTATATATTGTCTAATAGTTACTACTATGGATCAGAGGCTAAGTTGTTCTTTGAAATTTTAATCTTTGAGATTTGCAAACAGTAAAACTGATGGCTTATTGTACAATTCTATGAATTTTAGCTCACCTATATATGTACACTTCTAAAAGTTGGATGATTGTGAATAATCACTTGAGATAATCGATGCATGAAGTATGCGGAATAGGTACAGGTCATTTTGTCCAGGGGGATAGATAGGATTGTTGATTTGTGACTATTTTTTTCTCTAATGGTTTTTATTTGAATCTTCACCAAGAAGTAATTGATTATATTTGTGGGTTTATTGTTGAACTTTTCATTGTGTTCTAGTGATTTATGTGTCTACCATTTTGCCAATACCACATCGTCTTGCTGATGCTATAATGTCTTCAAAGCACTGTGTGATTCCTTTCAATTTATTCTCATCTTTCAAAATTAGCAAAGATGTTCTGGTGCCTTTCCACATAAACTATACAGTCAGGTTAGCTAACTGAACAGAAAATGCTGCTGGTGCTTTGATTACAATTGGCTCCTATAGTAGATCCACATGAGACAATTTTTTCCTTCACACCCTTGAGCTTTCCAACCAATGAAGCTGACCTCTCTCTAGTTAAGTGTTTTCTGCTATCATGCATCAGCTTTTTCTCTAATCATTCTCCAGGTCCTTACATACAGTATTAATTTTTCAGTCACTAACCGTGTTATTGCTTAAGAAGTCTGCCTTTTCAGTTGTTCATTGCTGCAAATAGAAATAGGACAAACATGTATGTGCTGGCCGGTAATACTACAATTATTCAAAGTCACGTAGTTACTGGAAATTTCTCTATTTAATATACTATTTGAGGTTTTCTATATAGACAATCATGTTTTCTGCCAAAAGGAAAAGCTTCATCTTTTCCAGGCTACACATTGATTATATTTGTAAGTTATTGTACTGTTGAGGATTTCCTTTACCGTGTTGCATAAGAGTGATGAGAACTTTGTGCTTGCTTTCTTCCCATTTCAGAAGAGGAAACATTCAATCTTTGACAGCTAAATATGCTGTTATGGGGATCATGCTGAGAAAGTTTTCTATTGATAATTTCCTGTAAGTTTTATTGTGAATTAATAATAATTAAAATTGTTAATTAATAATTTAATTAATAATTGATAATTTGGTTAACTTGAATTGATACAATTTCATAATTTTCTGCTTTATAGACTGATATAATGGTGGAATATCATAATTCAGTTTTGAAAATGGAGCCGGTCATGCGTGTCTAGGATAAACACCATTCAGTCATGGTGTATTTGAGATTAAGGGAGACAGTGGAGAGAGAATGTATGTGGTGCTGAATTTAATTTGCTAATGTTTTATTGAGATTTTTGCATCTAAATTCCTGACGGACATTGGTTTATATTTTTGTTATTTCTGTTATCCTTTTCTCTTAGTGTGAACCACTGAGTTTATTTGGGTTATTTACAGGAACATGGGTGTGGACTACTTACAGAAGCATGAGTGACTCAAAAGGAGGAGTATCACTGGAAAATGTCATGGCAGTGTGGGTGCTGATGGTGCCCTATTTGTATCACTGGAAAGTGTCATGGCAGTGTGGGTGCTGATGGTGCCCTATTTGTATCACTGG
>LOJH01020330.1:0-13397 GCA_001685095.1 Ellobius talpinus
TAACCAATGAAAGTAACACATAGACAGATGACCCTCCTCCATCAGATGGGTACTCCAAACAGGGAGAATATTGATAACAACAATAGCCAGACTGATACTGGAGCCCATCTCCTGGCTCAGAGACCAGTATCTGACAAGAGAGCTAGTCCACATTTCCCAGGTTTCACTTTCTGAGCCAACCCATATTCAGATCTCTTTCCTGCTCCCTCAGCCTGTGCCATCCAGATGTGCTCAGTACTCTGGGGTCAGCACTGTGTGATTGGAAGAGTGATTTAGCTTCCTGGGCCTTCTATGTATCATGCGGTGACCTGCTTCCTGGGTTAGATATTTGTGGGTGCAAGGGTAAGGTAAGACATGGTCTATAGAGTACCACACAGTGTCATGTCCTTATTGTTATACCTTCTGGGAGGCTCAAGATCCTTGCATCCATCGCATGGGTCTTTCCTGAAGGCAGCCTGCTTCCCTGGAGAATGAGACAGCCCTGTCCATACTTTGTGTGTGTGTGTGTGCGTGTGTGTGTGTGTGCATGCACACACACACACACACTAATGTAGCTAAAGCATAACACCAGTCAATTCTGGGACTAGAATGACAGATGAGGCAGGAAGGCTTTTCTCTTACATACTTTTGAATCTGAAGAAAGATGTTGTACCAGTCTATTAAAATTGACTGTCCGGGGAATAGGCAGATGGCTCAGTGGTGGGAGGACATGCTGTTCTCGCAAAGAATCGAGTTGGGTCCCCAGCACCCATGTCCTACAGCTCACAAACACCCATAACTCCAGCTCCAGAGAGTCCAGTATCATCTTTTGTCCTCTGTGGGCACCTGTGCCTACGTGTATATAACCCCACACACATGCACACAATTAAAAATAAATCCTTTTTTTCTTAAAAAAAGTCACTCATTCCTCATGTGCACAGATAATTTTGAGAGTCACAAGCATCCATCTTAGGTCCTGGGTAACAGGTACAGCTTTGTTGTCATGAAGCTTTCCTGGAGGTGGAAAAGAGAACGGTTACTCAGCTAATGGCCCTGATGGTGGCACGAGGAAACATGGAAACACAGCCCCTTAGCTCTGTGACAGATGAAGAAGGAACCTGAGGAAGTAGGGGTGGGAGGAATGGATGGCCTGGAACAACCACTGTATCCAAAAGTGTGTGTGTTGGGGGGTACTGACTGAATTTAGGGCTCGGGGCTTGGGGAGACAGTATGCTGAGAGGTGAGACACAGCCCTGGGCCTTGCCAGTCCCATTGCTTCCCAGTAGCTCTGGCCTGCTCATCTGGCCTCCTGGGCAGTCACCTGGCCTGGGACTGTGGTGACCTTGCTTTTGTTGGGTGTCCTGCTGCTGTGGACTTTGAGTACACACAATACCCAAGACTCCAGTGGAACCCAAAGGGATGGCTATCCTAACTCTTAAAACCCATTACATTTTAAATAAAACTCTGTGCTAGAGAGATGGCTCAGCAGTTTAGAGCACTGGCTGCCCTTATAGAAGACCTAGGAGGTTTCCAGCGCTTACACAGTGGCTCTCAACCATCTGTTACTCTCATTCCCTGGGGCTCTTCTGCTGTCTTCTGACCTCCATGGGCACCAGGAACACATATGGTGCACATCCATACATGCAGGCACAAACACTTATACACATACAATAATAAAAGAAATCTTTAAGAGTATTTAAAATAAAACCTCCCACAGGATTCCTTAAAAATGCCAAATGCCAGCCATCCTGAGTTTAAATCCTTCTCCTCCTTTTCTCCATTTGCCTTTTCCACATCCTTGCCTCAACCCTCCAGTAAGGATTCCACTCTTCTCTCTCTCTTTCTCTCTTTCTCAGAGTCTTCCTGTGGCTACAGCTATAGGTGCTCTTAGCCCTCTGTGGGGATCTTAACTTGAGCCCTTTCTGCCCTCCATCCACATTCTGGTTCTTCTAAAGCTCAGCTTTAAACGTGTGCTGCCACCTGGAGGCTGGCCTTCTAAGGCTGAGGAATCTGCCTCTAGCTGTTTCCTGGGATTTTGTACATCCAAGGCCAAGAGCAGCCCAAATAGGATAGAAGTTGCCTAGGCTTCACCTGAGTCCAGGCTCCTGAGCTTTTCAGTTCGGGGGAGGAGACAGAGGTTGAAGGAGAAGGGGTTCTGCCTCTTGCTGTGGTCTTCAGGGAGCCAAGTGAATCATGGCCCAGTCAGTCCTGAGCAAGTGAGGCACAGGCAAAGGGGACCCAACCGTCCTGGGATCACCCTTCCCCAGCAGGCTGAATCTCTGCTGCACCTCCTTGACTATAATTTGCTATCACCGAGGGACTGGAGTGGGGGAGCAGCCAAAGTCACGGGGCCCCAGCAGCGCACCAATGCTGCGAAAGACAGAGGGATACACCTCTGTGATGGAACACCGTAATGTATCACCTCTGTGATTCAACACTGGGCTTTTGAAGAGCTGCATGGAACATTGTGCTCAGATCTGTTTCTGAAGCCAGGGAAAATGGCCCTGGAATGAAGGGTGGGCCCAGTGCCCCACCCACAGAAGTCAAACGGGACCATTCAGATCGTTCACCCCTGGCAAGGATGGAAAGTCACTCACTCCAAGAGAGCCAATACAAAGACCAAATTGGGAGAGGACAGGGCCCTGGAATCCCCTACACAACCCCCCCACACCAAATCCTCCCCACACCCACACTCTGCTCTCACACCCACAGCACACTAGCGCCTAAAAGGTCTGAGACAGAATGTCAGCCATGAACAATCGCACTCCTCTTCCGTGGAGTAAATGCATCCCATGACCACCATGGAGTAGAAACAAAGAAAACAAAACCGACCCTGGGTCTATGATAATGTGCCTTCTAACACTCCCTAGCAGAGGGTAGGGAGAATTCACAGACCCTCGCCTGAGATTCAGCGCTGCCTCCACCTCCAGCTGCGCATGCTCTGGAGAGGTACTGTCCTGTATAAGAGGTGGAAGGTTAGCTGAAGGTGGGACTCCGTGACACCCTTCTCAGAGAAACCACCGTTTGTTAGTCTGCCCACTCTTGTACACTCTTCACACCCACACTGCTGGGGCCTGGGGTCATTTGACTTTCTAACCCTTTGGAGGAGGTGGTTCTTACACATTCCCAGAATCCTCCCTGTCCGCCATCCTCGCCAACCCCCCCACCCCCCGCCCTGTTTTTATTTCCAGGAAGTTCTGAGATTTGGAAGGAACCAAGAAAGAGGACTTCTGATTAAATGCCCTCATTTGGGCAGAAATGAGATTTTTGCATGAACAGATGGGAAAACTCTTCCTCTCAGTCTATGGCGCCTGCGGTCCCAACAGCTTCTTGAGAGCCATGTGTCAATAATTGAAGTTCAAGGAAACAGCCCTTGAGTTCCGGGGATCCTCGGGACACAGGATGAGGACAAACCCTGTTGTTTCCAGCCAGCTGAGCAGAGCACAGCTACTGCCCGGGTGGGGAAAGACGGATACAGGATGCTGGGTAGATACCCCTTGGTGCTGAGATTACAGTCGTGGGCCACCATTCTCAGTTTAAATGCAGTTTATATTGGCCTGAATTCTGCAGATCATGTGCTTCTCAAGTGGAGAGCACCTTCTACTTGGCAGCTGTGCACAGCAGGCGTGCACAAACACAGTTGCAAGCCAGCTTCTTTGCCTGCAGCAGGAAAGAGAAAGAGCCTTCATCCTCAGAGTTCATGGTGCATCCATCTTAGTAAGGGAACTTGAAGGACCCTGCAGGTGCTGACGGCATGGAAGACCTTGACTGAAAACCCAGGACTATTTCACCTATGGAGAAGATACACCAATGGGGCATTCTGGGCAATTAAGGGATGTGAGGTTATGCTATAAGTGGCTTATCAATTAAACGCTCAAGAAAATTCTTCCATCAGAGAGTACATTTATCAATAGGCTACTGCCTTTAGTGGAGATCACAGAATTTATACCAGTGAATGACTTAAAGTAAAATCCCAATTGTTACCTTCCTAAACTAAATGTTTAACTTCAGAAAAATACTTTGGGGGCTGGGAAAGTGGCTTGAAAAACAAAGATCCTCACTTCATAATAAGAGTGCTGGGGACTCCGCATAGTAGAAGTGAGACAGAGTACCTTAATTGCTTCAGAAGCCAGACATCAGCCTGGACAAGAGGCAAAAACAATCATTACCATGACTTGATGCAAAAGTGAGATTTTTATATATTCCTAATTGCATTTTCCTGCCCCTCAAACTCCTTGTTGACTGAGCTCTTTAGGAAGGTATGGTCCTTCTTTCTGGTCTAGTACAGTCCCTTGCTGTGGGATGATGCTTTTGTACACTGTAAAGATTTGTCACTCGTTTTGGTTTAGTGAAATGCTGATTGGCCAGTAGCCAGGTAGGAAGCATAGGTGGGGTGACCAGACTAGGAAAATTCTGGGAAGAGGAAAGGCAGAGAGTCAGTTACCAGCCAGGTACAAAGGAAGCAAGATGGGAATGCCTCACTGAGAAAAGGTACCAAGCCACAAGAATTTTGGGTTAATTTAAGTCATAAGAGCTAGTTAGTAATAAGCCTGAGCAATAGGCCAACCAACCAGCTTATAATTAATATAAGCATCTGTGTGTTTCTTTGGGACTGTATGGCTATGGGATCATGTGGGACAGAAACTTCTGTCTACAGTCTCCACTCCTACTCCCCACCCCAAATTCTCCATCCTCCTAGCTCTAGCTCCCATCCCGTTGTCTGAAACAAGAGCTGAGTCATGGAGCTGATGGTCCGTAACTTTTCAGCCCTAAGATAACTAAAGAGTGTCCTGGCAAGCAAGCGTGAGATGACCCGCTAGCTAAGGAAGACAGGAGCCCGTGCCTTCTGCTCATCTGTCATTCATTGCTGAGCTCTAAATGCCCCTCATACTGAAATGGACCATGTTTTTTACAGTAGCTCGGTGGCTAAAGCATTTGCTATACAGTCACGAGGACCTGAGTTTGAACCCCCAGAACCCACATTAAAGCTGAGACACAGATGTCTGTAACACCTGTTCTTCTATGTGCACACGGAGCATGAAGACAGCAAAAGCTTGTGTACTAGTTAACCTGGTATACACAGCAGGAAACAAACAAACAAACAAAGGAAACCACAGAAGCCCTGTCTCTGACAAGACGGAAGGTGAGAACCAACCCCTGAAACTCATCAGCACATGCTCATGTGCCACATTCAAACACAAATGTGTGCACACACATTCATATATACCATATGGAGGGGAGGAAACTTTTGGTTATGGAAATACATAAAATAATTGCCCACTGTTTGCTCTAAAGAGTTATAACTCATCTTTCCTGAGTTTGATTCTTTTGCCAGGGGAGGCACAGTCCCAGCTGGTTTCATCTATGAAAACTGTTTTCCTTGTACCACAAAGTCTTCTCTGACTTCTTGCCCTCTGCCATCTTACCTCTCAGCAGGCTGTCTCTTTGTCCCTTTGATCTGCATAGCTGTGTGCACATCTATAGCACACCACTTAAATCGGTGTTAATTTCATACCCTTTTAAATAGCATCTTATAGACTTATATCTCATTAGAGATTTTTCTTTTTGAAGATAAGTTGGTTTTCTTTTTCTCTTTTCTTCCCCAAATTTACACTTTCTTCTTGTAAAAAATGCTAGAAAATGTAGGACACAGAAGGAAAAAGTGAAAATATTTGTCATTCTACCACTGGTGGTCATGTAGATCTCCTTCTCAAATTGTCTTTTGAGGAAAATGTGTCCATCCAAAACATATTGCACCCCCATGATAGAAATAAAACACAGGCCTGTGCACACCAAACTAACACTCTACCACCAGTCTGTGTCCCCAGCTGTCATCTTCCATGATTGTGCTCAATTACACTTCAAAATAAAAATAAAACCCATCAAAGTAGAAAGAACTCGAAGGCAACTTTGGTGATTTTTGGATGTTAGTGATGTTCCCCTGATGGCATCAGGGGGATCATCTGGCTGGATGGATATCACAGCCCACTCAAGATAGATGTTTGCACCAGTTGGAGGCAGAATGGGACATCAGAATGAAGTTTGCAAGAAACTCCAAGAAAAGTTGCTGGTCTGAATACGGATAGAAGGGGGACCAAGAAAGAAGGGACACAGGCAGCCTGGAGTGGGAGTGAGCAGTCCCCAGCTGACAGCCATTGAGGACACTGACCCCTCTGATCTAAAGCCACAAGAAACTATGTTCTGCCACCAAGGCCAATGACCCATGGCAGGAAGTCTTCACTCTCTGAGCATCCAGTAAGAGCTCTGTTGATGCCATAGCCCCTGTCTGAGAGACAGACCTTAAGTAGAGACTCCAACCAGCCCCCTCCTGGAGAATTTCCACTTTACAGAGTGTGAGATGAAGAGCAGGTATTCTGTGAGGCAACTAGTACAACCCTCCCCTGGTGGCTTTACTGTGAAGAACAATGACTTTCTATCCTGGAGCCGTAGGGGCCTTGTTACAAAGTATAGATTTCTAGACTCCACCTTGTCAGATTATGCTCCTGTCTCATTTGTATGAAGAAGCCTAGGAATCAAAGCAAGCAAACAAACAAACAAACAAAGGAAAAAATGAAAACAAACAACAAAACCAGAGTCTCGTGTTTCCTGTAGCTAGGCCAAGCTGGCCTTGAACTCTTCTTGATCCTCTTGCCTTCATTGCTTAACTTCTGGAATTATAGGCATGTACCCACTGATAGAGGGAGAGAAGTGGGGAAGGACGAGGAGATCCTAAAAAGAAACTAAAGCTTTCCTGCCTCAGCTGGGCAGTAACTCAGGCGCTGGAGTCCTAGAGAGTCAATGGTCATCAAGTCATAGCGGCTTCAGGGTCCGTTATCTCATTAAGTTGAAGAATGAATTTCACAGAGGATCAATGTGCTCTTCAGTTTTTACTGTCGAGTTGACCCAACCTAGAGCCACCTTGGAAGAGGAACTCTTGATTGAAGAGTTCCTTCAATCACTTTGCATGTGGCCGTATCTATGAGACATTGTCTTAGCTAACAATTGATATGAGAGGGCCCAGCCCACAGTGGGTGGTACCGTCCCTAGTTACAGGTACCCGGGCTGTATAAGAATGAGCGTGAATCACGGAAGAACAAGCCATAACAGGGTTCCTCCATGTTCTCTGCTTCAGTCCGTGTCTCTAGGTTATTGCCTTGGGCTTCTGACCCGATTTCCCTTGGTGACTGACCATAACCTAGAAGTGTAGGCTGAAATAACCCCTTCCCTCTCCAAGTTGTTTTTGGTCATGGTGTTTTTCATAGTAACAGAAAGGCACCTGAGAGCAGTGAGCTTCATAGAAGGTGCATTGAAGTCAGAGGCAAGTGCTGCAGCTGGAGAGTAAGAGTGTGTTCCATAGNAGAGAGAGAGAGAGAGAGAGTCAGAGTGAGAGACAGAGAGAGACAGAAACAGAGAGATACAGAGACAGAGACATAGAAAGAAATACTATAACTCAGCTCTACTCCACTCTGCTAAGGGGATTTCCGGCAGAAATGTCCTTTGCTTCTCTGCTCTGGAGAAAGTGTTGTTTCTTCTCTGCTTCACTCTGCTAAGGGGGAACCCCCATAGAAATATAGCAGTCTGCTCCTGCTCTGGCAAAAGTTGTTACTTGTTACTCTGGCCTGCTCCACTCCTGCATAAGAAGGTCTTCACCCAAAACTCATTCAAGAGATTTATTGGGAGGGAGGAATCCAGGAGAGTGGCTGCCTCTGCCAGGGTTGAAAGGGCAGCTCCCAACTGAACAGGTACAGGGCTTATATAGGGCTTCTTAGGGCAGAGTTTTTCCAGAGTGAAGATTTTCAGGGTGGGAATTGGTCAGATTTCAGTCTCTGAACTTGGACAAGCTCAGAGATGGGCTGGATTTCATTCTCACAGACTGGTTGGTTTTCCTGCTCAGGGATTAGTTGGTTTTTTTGTACTGAGTTGGTCAGGGGTAGATTGTGTTTTTTGCCTATGGTTTCAGGGCAAGGGTATGTAGTTTTTTTTTTCACTGACTCTGGTTTCAGGGTGAGGGTTATGCCCTTTTACCCTACAGGGGGACCCAGTCAGTCCAGTTGGCCCAACCTTTGGGTGTTGTGGGATAATCTTTTTTTATGCTGTGAAAATGTGTCTCTGCCAAGGCATCTTCTGATTGGGTTAATGAAGAGCTGAATGGTCAATAGCTAGGCAGGAGAGGGTAAGACTTCTGTGCAGATATAGGAACTCTGGAAAGGAACCAGGGAGACAGGAATATGTCAGTGAGACGTGGAGGAAGTGGGAAGCATAGAATGGAGGAGAGGTAACAAGCCACGTGGCAGAATGTAGATTAATAGAAATGGGTTCATTTAAGTTATAAGAGCTAGTTAGGTACAAGCCTAAGCTAAGGTCATGCTTTCATATTTAATAATAACTCTCAGTGTTATTATTTGGGAGCTGGTGGTCCAAAGAAAGTCCGACTACATCTGGGAGTCTGTGTACCTCTCCCATTCCAGGTCCACAGAAAGAAGTTTCAGTTAAACCTTCATGCTCAGCTTCAAAATATAACAAGGAACCAGAGCCCCCAGTACTTCCCTGTCTTCTGACCAAGGATAAGAATGGAGATCCCTGTAGGCGGAGGCTGCTTGTTCATTTCCTGGCTACCCAGACTGCCGAAATAATCACACAGAAATTATATTATTTAAATCACTTAAGCATATTGGCCAATCACTTAAGCGTATTGATAGCTAGCTCTTACATCTAGAATTAACCCATTTCCATTATTTTATATTTTACCACAAGGCTTGTGGCCTACTGGCAAGGTTCCAGCTGGCATCTCATGTCTTTCCCCTCTGGTAGCTCCATGGCATCTCTGACTCCACCTTCCTTCTTCCAGCATCCAGTTTAGTCCTCCCCTCCCTCTACTCTGCCTTGTCATAGGCCAAGCCAGTTTCTTTATTCATTAACCAATAAAAGCAACACATACACAGAAGGACNATTATTTTATATTTTACCACAAGGCTTGTGGCCTACTGGCAAGGTTCCAGCTGGCATCTCATGTCTTTCCCCTCTGGTAGCTCCATGGCATCTCTGACTCCACCTTCCTTCTTCCAGCATCCAGTTTAGTCCTCCCCTCCCTCTACTCTGCCTTGTCATAGGCCAAGCCAGTTTCTTTATTCATTAACCAATAAAAGCAACACATACACAGAAGGACCTCCCATACCAGGTCCCTGCCCCTAAAGCTACCTCACCAGTTTCTACTTTCTCATGACATGACACCCAGCTCAGTATATTTAAAACTCTTTGACTCAATGTCTCTTGAAAGTCATGAAAATGAGGATTCTGATGCCATCACTTTGGGATGGAGCCAGAGACTGTTGCATCTCACACAAGGTGACATTGATGCCATTGATCCCAGGAGCCACAGTCAAGGCCAAAGTCTCATCAGGTTCAGAAGGTCTGCCCTAGAAAAACTGGGCATTCTCAAGTCTAGTCATGGGACTAAGAGCATCCCCTAGGACAGTGACTCTCAACTTGTGGGTCGTGACCCCTTTGGAGGTCTCATATAAGATATCCTGCATGTCAGATATTTACATTACAATTCATAAAAGTAGCACAATTACAATTCTGACATAGTAACAAAACAATTTTATGGTTGGAGGGTCACTACACCATGAGGAACTGTATTAAAAAGTTACAGCATCAGGAAGGTTGAGAACCACTGCCCTAGGGACTTGTTAGAAAACAACTTTGGGGGTCCCTGCTCAGCTCTATTGGATCAGACATTCCCCACAGTTTCAGGAAACCCACTAAGAGTTGCAGGAAGCCTGGGAACCATGGCCAGGGCTGGGAAAACACATTTGTTGGGACAGCAACAAGGCCTGTGTTGGCGGGGATGCCTGGCTCTTTCCAGCTTCGTTCCCAGGGGCCGAGTCCCTGGGGCAAGAAGCAGACTAAGATCTGCCAGCACAGCTGGGTTTCTGCTTCCTGATAAGGTCAAGGGCAGCTGCGTCCGCATCATTATGTAAATATGAAAAAAGCAATATTCTTGGGGGGGGAGTCCTTTACTCTATGGCTTTAATGAGCTGAGGCTCAGGCCAAGCCTGATGTCTATTCCACTAACAGCTGCCCGAGAGATAAAAACACATCTGATTTGTTTGTTTTCTCTCAATGTGATGTATCAGTTTCTAGAGTCTAAACACCCATTTCTGGAAAGCTGTGGGATTTCCATGTGAGTTAACAGGAAAGCATCTCTCTGAAAGGAAGGGACAGGTTTGTCACTCCAAACTCGCAGGCACACGTTCTTCCCGTAATGTGCGGAATGCCTGCCAGATGGCAGCCTCTGTGCTAAGAATCAGAGACGAAGCTGTGTATCCTGATAGTAAATGATTTCTTTACAATTATTGTCTTGTTGTAACCAGCTTGCCTGGCAGGAAGGAAAATACTCTAAAGAGACACTCGTGTTCCTCAGTTTGAATCCATGAACCCCAAGAAATTGGAAAGCCCCCAGGGAGTTCATGTTGGCAGAGAAAAAAACAGGGAGACTGAAGCCTGGTGGCAACCAGAGGAGAGAAGCTTGTCTTCCAGAAAGAGATGCATCACGCATCCCATTACACCACCTTGCAGAAGGTACTGGAACTACGTGGGGGTCAGTGACGGAAGGGACCACACCTTGACCAAGATTGCTTTTACCCTCCAACCAGCACCCTAATCATGACACAGAGACCTAATATTAGTTATGAATGCTGAACTTATGCTAATTTCTTGCTAGCTCTAATAACCTGTTTCTCTCTATTGACATTTTGCCTCAGGACTTTTTATCTTTCTTTACTTTTGTATATCTTATTTTCCTGCTGTCTCCATGTCCGGCTGGCTAGTAGCTGCTTGGCTTCTGGCCCCAGGCATGTCCTTCTCTTTCTCCCTCGTTCTTTCCTCCTTCTTTTCTCTCTTGGATCTAGCTTTGGTACAGGAGAAAAAGTCCCTGATAGAACCCAAAAGCACAGACACTAAGATCAACAATCAATAAATGGAAACTCACAAAAGTGAAAAGCTTCTATAAGGCAAAGAACACCATCAACTGGACAGGACAGCAGCCTACAGAATCAGATCTTCACCAACCCCACATCTGACAGAGGGTGTATTTCCAAAATATATAAAGCACTCAAGAAACCAGACAATTGAAAGAAAAAACTCAAATAAATAATACAATTAAAAATTGAGGTACAGGTCAAAACAAAGAGTTCTCAATAGAGAAATCTCAAATGGAAGAAAAATGCAAAGAAATGTTCAACCTCTGTTGTGGAATATTTAACTATGTCAAGGTGTGTGACTAAGGGGAAGCCTGGTATATTTGGTGCCCAAAGTGAGGTCCAAATGTCTACATAGGGCCTAAGTATTATCTTTAATTTTGCCACATACAAATGGACTATATATTGTAAACGTAATTTTAACTGATAACTGTTCTTATTGCATCTAGTCTTACTACGTTAAAGTTAAAACCTTTCTTTTTATTTAGACAAAAGGGGAAATAGGGAATATTTAACTATGTAAAGATGTGTGACATTTGCTTATGCTATGGAATATTACTTTAACTGTGTTACATTTGTTTCCTTGCCTACCTAAGGCACCTGATTGGTCTAATAAAAAGCTGAATGGCCAATAGCTAGGCAGGAGAGGGGTAGGCATGACTGGTGGGCAGAGAGATTAAAGATCGCCACTATATCTTCTATCAGGTTCAGTGTTTCTGTTTTTTTTAAAGATTTATTTATTTATTATGTATACAGTATTCTCAGTACTCTGTCTGCATGTATGCCTACAGACCAGAAGAGGGCACCAGATCTCATTACAGANGAGCCACCATGTGGTAGCTGGGAATTGAACTCAGGACGTTTGGAAGAGCAGGCAGTGCTCTTAACCTCTGAGCCATCTCTCCAGCCCCAGTGTTTCTGGTTTTATGTTAAGGTGTTTCATCCACTTAGACTTGAGTTTCGTGCGGGGTGATAGGTGTAGATCTATTTGCGTTCTACATGCTGATGTCTAGTTAGGCCAGCACCATTTGTTGAAGATGCTTTTTCCCCTATTGTATAATTTTGGCTTCTTTGTCAACAATCTGGTATCCATAGGTGTGTGGACTTATATCTGGGTCTCCATTTCAGCTGCATTGATCCACCTGTCTGCCTTTATACCAATTCAGTTTTTATTACTATATTTATATACTTAACTTCACCACAGGAAAGAATTTTAAGACAAGTCGGTATGAAGCTGAAGCAAAGTAGGGATTTTTGTGGGGTGTATGTGTGTGGAGGGTGGTGGTGTGGGTGTGTAGGTGTGTGTGTATGTGTGTATGTTAGAGACAGGGTTTCTCTGTGTAGCCCTAATGTCCTGGAACCCACTCTGTAGACTAGACTAGCCTTGAACTCAGAGACCAACTTACCTCTACCTCCCCAGTGCTAGGATTAAAGTCCTATGCCACCACTGGCCAGCTGGAGCATGAATTTATTTAAAAAATATTTTAGGGTCTGGAGAGATGGCTTAACAGTTTGGAGTGCATACAATTTTGTCAGAGGATCAGAATTTAGATCCCAGCACCCAGCTCACAAATGCCTGTAACTCCACTCCAAGGAATCTGTTGCCCGCTTCTGGCCTCTATCGGCATTCATGAATACATATGAATGCACACACAGACACATAAACACACACCCACACACATACATAAATAAAACAAATCTTTTCTTTATCTTAAGAAAAGCTTTGAGCAGATTTAAGCATGGCTGCTGTAGGCACAGAGGGAAAGAGTATTATAGACAGAAGTGTGAACATGGGTGTCCCTGGAGAGAGCTAATGATATAAGTGTCCTAATAACAGCCATACATGGTTTTGGTGACTTTGGAATTTACATAGTTTAAACAGTGTCTAAAGACCTTAGTTTTTATTTTTCAGTAAATGAAGTCATAGGTTGATTTCTGAGGTGCATTGGATAGGTGTTAGAATATGGTCTGTACCTTTAAGCCTGATCCCATAGCCTGAGTCAAGCCACATCTCCATGAAGCTCCATCTGATTCCATCTGCCAAATCATGGCCTAGCTGCAGCCCCTAGTCTTCCACAGTACCTGGCTCCTCCATGTTCTGAGGCTGCACTAAATCAGATGCTATGAAACATCTTTCTGTCCCGAAAAGATTATAAGTTAGACCTTGCTTCTGTTTAGGGGAATGATCAGCAAATCCTTGGAGACTTTTCAGAGATTTGGTTCCAAAAATGAAGGCTGCTCTCTGAAGAGGCTCCTCTGACCTCTACCAGGCACTCCCCATAACACACCCTCCCACACACAATCCTCCTCACATCACACACACACACACAGCATCCCTTCCTTTTATCCCCCTTCTCATTTCTCTCTCTCTCTCTTTCTCTCTCTCACACACACAACATCCCTTCCTTTTATCCCCCTTCCTCTCATTTCTCTCTCTCC
>LOJH01020332.1:0-11578 GCA_001685095.1 Ellobius talpinus
TCCTGCCTGGTTGAACTCACCACCCAGTCCCAGTGCCCAAACAGGCTGAGCTGTATTTCTTCTGCTTGCTACATCTATTTTATAAAGACCACTAAGAGATCTACTGGTTAGGAGAGGATGGGCTTTATTTTCTCTGGGCTTGGATGAGGATTGAGGTGTGTGTGTGTGTGTGTGTGTGTGTGTGTGTGTGTGTGTCTATTTGATGCAGAGAACACCATTCAGAAAAGAAGAATGCTAATGTTCACTATGACAGCCAGGTATGGTCATTGTAAATCATATCCCTCTAGTACCTAGATTTGCAAGTGGGAAGGACCCATACTGTGCTGCAGTCCCTTGCTTTCCTATGTCATGCAAATATTTAGTCCAGCTAAAACCAGAGGAAAGTGTGTGCATATGAGCAACCAGAGTATGATAGCATAGCCATTCATTCTCCTTACTGCTAGGCGTCCGGGCAGCACAGTGCTTATTCGTGTGTTCGATAATAACCTGGCAACTTCACTGATTTTGAAGCACCTGGCACACACTGGCAGATCTTGTCTCCTTGGTGAAGTCTAGCGTACCGAGGGTCTTTCTTCTTTAGCAGAGGTGGACAGACTTAGCCCTCAAGCGACATCTGGCATACAGACGTTGTTCCTGAATAGACTCTTATGGGAGCCCATCGGTGTATGTTTCCACATAGACAATTGATGACCACCTTTCTGCTATAGTGGCAGGATTAAGCAGTGGTAAAATGGTTTGGACTGTGGTGCCTGAAGTACCAACTCTCTACCTCTTTGCAGAAAGCAGAGCTGGAAAACCCTTGCTTCAGACAGCTGTGTGCTGGTGATCTCTCATGCTAAAACAAAATTCGAACTTGTGGGCTGCTCCAATGTCAAAACGCATCTTTCGCTAGAGTATCAGTATTAAGTTATTTCTATTAACCTTTTCACAAATAGAGCCCGAATCAATAGATACAGGCATACATTGTTTAGAATTCCCCCCACACCCCCCACACTGTATTTACTGAGATGAATCTTGCTCCACTGTGGTGATTTGTAATTGGCAGCAAAAGCAGAGAGTTAGCATCGTAACTATATTCGTTTTGAAATGGGAAAGATTAAGGTTTTTCTGCTGGGAACACAGTAAACATTGTAAAGGTGGCACTGTGTCTAGATGGTCAGGAGTAAACACTGCACCTCTACTTAAAGATCCCATAGGTGCTCACGGGTGACCCAGATCTGCTGCAAAGAAGTCATGGCTCTCCACTCTCACCTCCTGCCACCCGTGGCCTGTGCTAGGCCTAGAGATAGCTGTGCTTAACAGCTGACCTGTTGATCTTTTAAGGTAACAAGGCTGCATCTGGATGGGCAGTCAGAGTTGCAGTCGGCTAGAGCAGTTTGCCTGCCACTGCTCATTGTGCTTGAGTTGGATCATCTATGTGGTGTCTGCAGCTGCCCTGTGCACTCTGGCAGAGACAGTGATATCTCTGGTCTTAGCTGCTTTGTGGCTCCACCGAGTTGTTTTTCCTTACTGTGACAGAATGTTTGGGAAAAGGAAACCCAGGAAGGGAAGGTTTATTTTGGAGCATAGTTTGGGGGGTTATAGTCCATGGTGTTGGGGCAGCCATGGTAACAGAAGCATGAGGCAGTTGGTCACATGGCATTCATCCATCCTTAGGAAGCAGAGAGGTGACTCCTGGTCTTCAGATCATTCAATTCTTTTTATTCAGCCTGGGACTCCGGCCCATGGAAGAGTGCCGGCACATTTAGGGTCATTGTCCCTTCCTTGCCTGGTATCATTGTATGTTCCCTTGGGGAATGTTTCTTTTTTGTCATGCTGGTGCCTTGAATTCACTCACCCCTGCTTCTCCTTTTACTTCACTTCACTCTGTGTTTAAATGTGCTGCCAGCACCAGATTGCCCAGAACTTCTCAGCCTCGCCTGATAAGGCTGAGTTGCTGTTGGCGTCACTCTAAGTAGATCAGCAAAGCAGGCCCGTGAGCAGCTTCTGGGGGGCTGCAGGACCTCTCAGTCTCTGGCTGCTGTGATCAGAGGGGCTGCAGAATGAGAGAGCCTCTGATGCGTTCTTATCAGGCTGAGCCTAATGTCAACCCTGTTAGAGGGCCTGCGTCCGATCTGCCTGTAGCTTTGTTCTGAACCGTTCAGTAACAGCTCACTGGAGCAGAAAGAGCCCTGCGAATTGATATTATAAACCCGCATGCCTGGTTTATTCATTGCGGAGCGAACAGAATATAACACAAGTATTTATTTCTAGTGGTTAGAAAATGACATTTCTTTCCCCTTTCCCCATTGTTACAGAATACAGAAAACAACACAGGGCTCTGTGAACACAATTGCATTGAAAAGTTATTGCCAACTGTTCCTTGTTTCCATTATCTTCTACTCTCCTAAGCAGTAGATCTGTGTGCTGAATATGTATGTGTGCGTAATGTATATTACATTCGTTTGGATGGTCTTAATAAAGAGTCACAGGCCACGGGATGTAATCCAATTGCTGCCAGTTGGGGCTTCTATCTCTGGCTGTTCTCTTGACCCTTCTACCCCTCCCCATTTTCATTGAAAGTTAGGTTTTCTAGAAAAATTCATGAGACTTCGTCATGTTTCATTCATCCTTTGCTCCTGGGCATTCCTCACTGAAGGTCAGGAGCTATGAAATTTCTCTTTTAGTGCCTTTTCTTTGATATGGCTCAGGCTGGGCAATAGAGAAAATGAAGTGTGGAGAAAATGAAGCTACGACAATGTCTTAAATGGGATGAGGGGCTGCTCAAGATGGCCCGTAAATGAGGGGAGTACTGCCAGTTGTCTGAGCGTGTGTTTCTGACAAGGTGATCAAGGGAACCCCTGGGCACATGGGTAGCTTCAGTCTTGCTTCAGCTACATTGCTGTTGCTATCTTCCAGGATGATGGTAGTGGTAATAGTAGATTATGACATATAAAAGGGTCAGCATTTGACGATTTTTAGCATATAGAACGGTCACCGTCCTATGACTTCTGTCAATAACTGTTCAAATGAGAGCTAATCTGCACTGGGTGATAGCTGCGGCCCAGCCCTAAACATTCAACAAGCATCTCTTAGTTCATTGAACCAAATGTATCTCCATTGGAAATTCTGTTATAATTGTAATGTGGACCCTGAGTTGTACAAGTGACTTACAGAATCCCCGAGCTCCCTATGAAATAAAATTGAGACTAAACTCAGAGATGAAGACTTCAGCTTATTCCTGCCACAAGAGAGTTGTTACCATTTCCTCAACTGCTGGTGAGCCCCAAGGTCTTAGACACATTCAGCTGGCCATGTATACAGACAATGCCCACATTTACACATTCTAAAATTAGCTTTCAAAGGGAAACTTTGGGATGGCCAGGTGGCTCGGTGGGTAAGTCTGATACCATGAATTCAGTGCTCAGGTTCCAGGTAATAGTAGAAGAAAAGAAACAACTCCCACAAGTTGTCCCATGACTTCCATATGTGTACCATAACACACATGTCCCTCAAAGAAGGAAATTCAACAATCTTCTATAAAGGAAAAAATTATAGGCATGCATAAAAATAGGAAACAAGTCCCCAGATTCTAGATGTTCACTAATTAGTGGTTTTCATTCATGGTCTGTCAGAGGCTCCTCATGGCCGTCCAGTTTCACAGCAAAGAGCAGCACATTTGTGGGGCTTTCCCACTTTCCCCAAACTGATTCTTCATTAGACAAATAATTATAGAACAAAGCACAGGGCCCTGATCTCTCCTGAGTCCTGGTACTTTCTGAGCACCAGTGTTTCCCAGAATGCACTTTTGAACCGAGCTTGCTCTGCCCATGCCTGCAGCTGTTCATTATTGCCTTGCTGTGAAACATCACCTCTTAACACATTTCTGTCCCCAAGAAATCCCACCACCGTGGCAGCTTGCCCTCTTCCCATCCGTCCTCATTATTAATGGCTCCCACGCTTGCCCTCCCTGTTCAAACCCAAATGTCTGACCCCATGCTCATAGTTCCTGATTCAGTGGATCTCAGATGGGACCCCCAAAATGTGTAGTTCTTGAAGGAGCCCAGGTGAAACCAATTTATTTTTTTTTCTGTTCCTGTGTAGAGCTAGACAGGTCTATTACTGAGTGGCTAAATTGCCTTTGGGCACATCTCCTAGGGCCCATGGCCTCATGGTGAAGCGGCTCAGAAACACTTCTTCAGCTTCTGTGCAGATTAACTGGATCTTCTTTGCCAATATACACAGAGCCTGGACTGTCAGGGCAGTGGTAGTAATTCCAATTAACAAGGCCAGAAAATTGTCTCACCTGTGCAGCCTGAGGGACTCAAAGTCCCAGATGCTGTCTCCCTGGATTCTCACTCGTCAAGTCTAGGGGTAGGATGTGAATATGCACACTTGGTAAGGAACCTACATTAACTCAGATCAAGTAATAGACAGTCCATCATTGCTTGTTTATTCAACACAGATTTGTCATAGATACCTATGAGCCAGGTGGGGCTTTAGGATATGGTGGACAAATCCCCATCCCTATGGAGATGGTGACATGCAGAACGTATGTATGGTGAATGGTTGAGTCATTACAGGGGATTCATTGAGGCAAGAAGACGGACGTCATTTGTCAGGGGTCTTAAAAAGAAGACACTAGAGGAAATAAAGGTAGAAAAATGTAAAACAATATTCAGGTGAAACTTAGCACAAATATATGCTGTTGTTTTTAATGTTTTCTTAATGGAAGACTTTGATTTATCACCTAGTACAATAGATTTTGTTGAGGGTCTATATTATCCCAAGCATAATTTCAATACTTATAACCATGCACATTATAAATAAGAAAAGTCCTGAAGATATTAAATAGTAAACAGGCAATGTTACCTTTTCCCACCATAACTTACTAAGACCTGGTCTTTATATCTATTTGAAGTCCTCAGTAACATTAACCCTGTTGTCATGATCTTCATGAAGACCTAGTTCCTTCGTTATCAATTTTCTTGTTTTTACTATTGATCTACCCATTGCTTTACATATTTCATTATATCTTCAACTCCATTGAGAGTACGGACTGGGTATCTGGGAGTTTAAGTGTTTAGATGACTCTAATATTCTGTCAGTATTGGGTACCACCAACTATCAATGGTCCAAAATTGATAGATGTCTGGCTGCTCGCCAGTTGGAGTCTGGATGAGAATACATATGCAGAGGGTTGCTGTGAACAGTGCAGTTGAAGTTCCTTATCATCTGAGTGATACAGCTCTCAGAAGCAAGAGGCAGAAAACTCATTGAATGGACAGACAGAAATATGCTGTAGAATCAACACAGGCCACAGTGTCCACAGCTCTGCTGTTTTCTAGTTGTGTGATTTTGGCGAATATGCTGGAGTGTTTGTGGGAGCTAACATTGTTAAGAATACAGTTTCTTCTCTTTCATAAATATCATGCTCAATCAAAGAACGTGAGTTCAGTTTCAAGAGGTAAGGAAAGGCCAGAAGTTTTCATATATTGAGCAATGACTGCTACAGTCCCACTGTGGAAAAGTAAAAGAAATTAGTGCATTAAAAAAACAACAATAAAATCATCTCTCCAGGTAGAATGTAGGGCACATGCTTTTACTATCAGCACTGGTAAGGCAGAGACCCTTAGATCTCTATGAGTTCAAGGGGCAGCTTGTTCTACACAGTGAGTTCAAAGCCAGCCAGGACTCCACAGTAAGATCCTGTCTCAAACACAAAACAACCTCCTACCCCCACCAAAAGAACCCACTCTTCTACAGTGAAGGATAAAACTTCTCTTTTTACATATTGCTATGGAAAAAAAGTGTTCTACCTGGTGAATTCTTATTCTGAGTCTTGGGCTGTCAGTGATTTCAGAGAGGAAGAAAGGAAGTGGAACTTGGCTGCTTCCTGTCTTCTTTCCATGGTCTCCCCTCAAAGGAGCTGAATTGCCAACCTCCTTCTTCTCTCCTTGCCCTTTCTGCCTATTAAACCCCCAATCTGAAACAATTGCTCGCACTTTGTATTCCGTGGAGCTGTAATATTGCCCAGCTATGAGCTCTGTGCAGCAGTTTGTTAACCGAAATGGGAAGTGACAGATTCAATAAAAGGAAATCTCTGTGCCGAGGAGGCAGATATCCCCCCCCCACTCTCCCTTTCTCTCTTTCTCTGACGACTCTGTGCCTGGAATCCACAGACCCTCAGCTTGCGGACATGCTGAGGCTCCCTATTGATTCACATCCAGTTAATTTGATCAGAATAGAGACTTTTATTCCCTGTTGTCCCTTCCCGTAGTGCTTAACTGATGGGATAGAGTGACCTGGTGTCACCCCCACCACCTGCTAATTGTTAGGGAAGAACAGTAGAAGGGGATCTGGGTCCATTCTGAATTAGGGAGAGACAATGGGTGACAATGTGGCTTTCACATGGGTTCTGCTGAGTCAAACTCACATTCTCAGGCTTAAGTGGCAAGCTATGCAAATATGCCAAGCCCATTTGGACACTTTTTGTGTAAAAGTAGAATTGATAATATTGATAAAAACAACTAGCAGGTATAGAGCCCCTGTGACGTGTCAGCAAGTGGTCCAAGCACACAGTACTTAGTATCCCATATTATCCCTACAATGATGTTTCAGAAGAGGAACTCTGATTATCCATATTGGAACTTAAAAGATTGACTCAAGGTCTTACATGTAGGAATCTTATCTTTGGACTTTCTGGTGTTTGAGCTGACTGAAGGCTGATTCCAGTGTAAGAAGTAAAAAGAGATGGTTTCAAAGTCCCGTGCCCCAGTTGCTCTAGAGGGTAACACCTGGTGTTAGTACCCTGCAGCATCACAACAGTGCAGCCCACTGTCTTGGGACTCCAGCTTTGGATGCACACATTGATGGATACACTGACTGCTTTGCAGTATATTCTGTTTCTTGTGCTGGCTGTCACAGTCCAGACACTGCATAATAGTTCTACTCCCAGGACGGCCCTCACCTGTCTCCCTCCCTAGACCACTACCCATCTCTCCTCCATCTCTGCAGGGTGGTTGCTTCCAGAATAGTATGTAGAAAGTTGCTCTTTTCTGTCTCTCTCTTCCTCTTTAACTTCTCCTCTCTTCTTTTCTGTCCCTTCTTCATTCTTCCTCTCTTCCTATGTTGGTCTAAAGACAGAGTTCAGTCCCTTCTGGGCTTCATCATATCCTACAGTTAGTTGATTCACCACTCTATGCACATACACGCACATACATGCATGCACACACAGACACGCATGCACACACATGCATGCACACACACATACACATCCCTCATACACTACATATTCTAACTTGGTCCTGTGCCTTCTGATGAGAATTCCTTATGATTAGCAACTCACGTTTGAATACCAGAGGCCAGGGCACTTCCTATGATGTTCTCTGATCTTATCTTCACTTCCCTCCCACAGGCTGACTGAAATTGAGCCAAAGAGGCTTTGAGGAATGACCAGTACAGTCATCACTCAGAGTCACGAGGCAGTGGCTCTGGGACCGTCCCCTAACTAGATCCAGAGACACTCCAGTGCAGCATATAATGCATCATGTCCTTTCCATAGAACCTATACCCATCTGTCTCTAGTTGTCCCCAGTATAATCTAAATGATTCTTATACTGGGCTGTCCAGGGAATAACAAAAAACAGGTCTACACATGTTGAGTACAAACACAGTTTTTGTTTTATCCTGATGCTTTGTTGTTTGTTTGCTTTGAAGACAAAAATCTCACTTAAGTTGCCCAGGCTGGCCTTCAATTTATGATCCTCCTGCCTCGGCCTATTGAGTAACTAGGATTATAAACTTGTCCCACCATCAAACACGTTACTTAAGAAAGCATATTTTTCAACGATGAATTAGTTAAATACATGGACATAGGGTCTGTAGCCAGAATTCAGTGAGGAGACAAGGTGTTATGTGTCTGTTCAGCTCAAACATTTCACAGTTTGACTCTGTGTGAAGCTATTGAAGCCACGGCCTGTACCTCCTCCACACTTGTGGTTTCCAAAGGCAAGAGCAGCAGTGGCTGACCTGCCACTAGAGCCTTGTTTAATAAGATTGAGTTTTGAATATGGAAAATGTTTACCTTCCTCCTCTTTGAAAGCATAAGGAAGGATGGATCTTGTATTACTCTGTAGAGCTTAGACAAAATATTGTCATTGTCATTCACTCTCTGTCTTTTCTCTCTCTTCCCTAAACACCTCCCTCTCTCTGTCTCTCTCTCACTGTGTTTCTCCTTCCCATTCTCGGCTTCTTTCCTTGTAAAGTTAGACAAAGAATTGTCTAGAATCTCTTCACCATCTAAGCATTGCCTTCTTACCTTTACCTTCTTTCACTTGTTTGTTTTGCTGTGTACATGTATAGACATGTGTGTGTGTGGTGTGTGTGTGTGATGTGTGTGTATGTTTGGTATGTGTGTGTGGTGTGTGTATATGTTTGGTGTGTGTGGTATGTGTGGTGTGTGTATGTTTGGTGTGTGTGTCTAGGTGTGTGTGTAGTAAGTGTGTGGTGTGTGTGTGTGTTTGGTGTGTGTGTGTGTGTTTGGGGTGTGTGTGTGTGTTGTGTGTACGCCATAGGTGAACTTCATTTTTCTTTCTCAGTTGCTCAGTATCTTATATTTGGGACAGGGTCTCTCACTAATTGGCCCACTCTGATTGGACTAGTCCAGCTGGCCTGTAAGCCCCAGGGCTCCCCATGTCTCTCCATCCCCAGTGCTGAGAAAGATGACAGCACACAGATATTTTTTACACAGGTTCTGCGAGAATCAAACTCTGGTCTTCATGCCATGTGGCACATACTTTATCCACTGAACCATCTCCAGTGTCCCTAGGCATTGCTTTTTAACACTGAAATAAGACTTTTCCCCACAGCCTGCTGCTCTTCCAGTCTTTTCCTCAGGAGCTCTCTAGCTTGATAACAAACACAGACTTGGGATATTTTAGCTCAGGAATCTTGCTCCTGTTCCTGTTCAGTCATCTAAGTTTAAGGGGACTCTATTCCTCGGTGTCGAGAAGTACGCCCAGCTGGCTCCCAGAAGAACTTGGTACACAGGGCAGCTCTGAATGGGGCCAACTATAATGTGTCTTGTCAGGCACTGCCTGCCTTTTGTTTTCCTGCACATTTGAATAATACGCCTGATTACCATGGCAAATGCTGCACCCTGTGCAAGCTTGGAATCCTTGCCTAATTAACCATGTCTAACAGGGCCTGCTGCCCTGTCCCCTTCTCCGCCAGCACAGAAGTGAAGATTCTTTTATCTTTCTTCAAAACTGACTTGCTCTCCCGACCTTCTAGTGGCTTCTGCCTTATCTGTTTACCTCCTGTGCCTTTGTAAGACTGTTAATGTTCAGTGGCACCTCCTATCTGGCAGTAATTAACACATCGAACATTGGAGAAATAGCTCTGCTTTATGCAGAATGCTAATGGAGGTATTTTTCCTCCTCTAATTACCCCACTGTATTTACTGATCCACGTTGACCTGAAAGGATCTTTCTATTTCTTGCTTGCTTCCCTCCCATTTCATTCTTTTCCTTTCTATTGTTATTCATTTATATTTATTTGTTTTGGAGGAGCCAGTGCAGTTGAGGACCATTGGGCAGCAGAGGATGAGATCATTACGGTCAGCGGCTGTCACTTTCCTTCTCATTGCTCTAGGTAACATGAGTAGGTTTGCTGTCTCTCTTCTTGTTCGGTGCTGGACCACTCTTTGTTAGTTATGTTAGTCTGATCTGTTGGAGATGTGTGCTCTCCCTGGACTCTAAATACTCTGCCTCGGTAATTACACAGATGGGGCCCACCACTCCTTCCACAGACTGCTGAAATCCCAGCAGATTGTCACTAGCCCTTCATCCTGTTAGATTTTAGGGCAGCGGAGCCCTTGCCTCCTCCGAGCAGACCCTAGATGTATTTATCACCTTCCTCCATTTAGGCTTAGGACGGAAGCTGTAAGGAACACAGGTTCAAAGAGATGGAGGTATGTGGAGGAGGTTAGTGGTTACAGCAATAAGAACAGGAGCAAAAAGAACAGCTTCCGTGCAGGACTCTGGCTGGAATAATGATGATAGAATCGTCCGAATCGATACGTCTCCTGTCAGACCGCACGTCTGATGTTTGAATCAACCAGGCCCTTTCTGCAAGAGATTTTCTCCAGAATATTGAATTATTTATTATTTGTACCCCCTTCCTTTCTGATGATTTTTTCCCCTCTGACTTAGTAAAATTTGTTTTTCATGCTGCTGGTTTCAATGTTGTCTACTCTTTGATAAATCGCAGTAATTGGGCGTATAGCAGAAGTTGTGTACAAATGTGTGACTTCCATTACATCCAGAGCATTTTTTTCTTATATTGATTTTTTTTCTTATAAGATCTGGTCTCTCTAGCTCATAGTGCTGAGTATTTTAAAGAATTATTCTTTGTCTGCAAGTGTCAGCATGCCTTCTATGTATCTTTTTAAAAAATGTGATTCCTTCTTCGCTCCCTGCTGTATATTGACAGGGGCGGGGTAATAGTGAGCTATACCTGACCAACCCTGCTAGATCTGTCTCACCTGGCTACCACGCATACTTGCGACTGTGTGATAACTCAGACTGGTTTTTTTTATGTAAGGGAATGGTAAAGACAAAGAAGGTGACTCTGTTGAACTAGAAACTGATATGAAGTAAAGACTGCGAGATGGGGGTTCCTACGTTAAAAAGGGAGATGAAACATGACATCAAAAAGAAACGGGAAATGCGAGTATTCTTATCAACAATTTAGAAGATAATTTTTGGATACTCGGTGTTCCTCATTTTGCAGCACCTCTTGTCTGAGACTCTGCCATCACAGGCATTGGTAGCCTGTGTTTTCTGCTGGCCCTGGCATTGTGCAGAGCTGTGTCTCAGTGCTCAACATGTCACAAGAGCACACCTCCCCAGTGTGAAGTCAGGGCCTGCGGACACACTGAGCAAGGGTTGGGCACAGGGACATTTTCTGGCACAGCTAAGGTTTATAAAGCAGGGATCTGATGTTGGACAGTTTTGAAATAACTGCTCATAGTGACCCAAACCTACAAGCTGGAGGGAGACATTAATGAGGTCTGTAAGCCTGTGAGCGTCTTAAGGTTTCAGGGACTTCAGGCACGCCCAGAGTCCAGCTGCAGCTTCCCACTGGCCAGGGGATAGTCTATCCCAGCAGGCAGCTGTGCAGATAACACCTGGACATTGGGGTTTTTGTATATAACACCTGAGTTTCTGAACCATTGCATCCTGCTGTTATCAGCAGTTTATTGAGGCATGAAGTACCATGGGAATGTTGGATGGAAATAGAGGATTTGATTTAAGAAACTGTTTTGAAGGGGAGTTGAAGACTTCAAGGGCATTTTCAGGTAAGGTACGCACACACATTATTTTATCGCATCCCAGTCCCTAAAGCTGTATCTATGGTACTTTGTTCAGAGGCTGGAGCATAGCATCAAAACCACCTGAGTTTGATGAAGGAGTGGAACTCCAGGTTATTATGCCGCAGGTGATGATGCTGGGACTTAAAGAGACAAAGAGAAATCATGTTGGTGTTAGCTTAAGCTGTGCCTCTGGACTGAACTGTGTTTCTGCATGCACTGTTT